>KN483123.1:14790-35983 GCA_000787095.1 Periophthalmodon schlosseri | reverse complement strand
GTCACGAGCTTTGGGTAATGACCGAAAGGACAAGATTGCTGATACAACAGTCGAAATGAGTTTCCTCCGCAGAGTGGTTGGGCGCACCCTTAGAGATAGGGTGAGGAACTCGGTCACATGGGAGGAGCTCGGAGTAGAGCCACTGCTCCTCCACGTGGAGCGGAGTCAGCTGAAGTTGCTCGGGCATCTGCTCCAGGTGCCTTCTGGACACCTCCCTGGGGAGGTAGCATGTCCTACCGGGAGGAGGCCCCGGGGAAGACCCAGGACACGCTGGAGGGACTATGTCTCTCGGCTGGCCTGGGAACGCCTTGGGGTCCCACCGGAGGAGCTGGAGGACGTGTCTGGGGTGAGGGAAGTCTGGGAGTCCCTGCTTAGACTGCTGCCTCCGCGACCCGGCCCCAGATAAACGGAAGAAAATGGATAGATGGACATGGGAACAAATCAGGTAGAGGTCTTTTAAGATAATGAAGTTATTCGTACCACTTTATAATAACTACACTTTAATAGCTTTATTGTGCTTGAGTCTGCTCTATAGTTATAACCTATGACACCCGTGGATCATAATGTTATAATCTGCACATTTTAAATCGTAATATTCATCTAAAACAACTTAATAAAAGAAACAAGTCCGCTGGCTTACGCGTTAGAAGACTGCACTGGCCAATGGGAGCTGACGTTGCAGTGAACCTCATCACAATAAAGAGTCGGCACCTCCTGTCTAGAAAGTAGATTTTTGTTCGTTTGTACCAAAATGGCTACTCAACGCTGCCGAATCCTACATGTATCACAGATTAAGAAAATAAAACTGGACTTTGGCAATCTGATTCTCTTGAAAATAAGTGATTAAATATTACTCAAACATGCACAAATCACTCCAAAAACAACATCACAGGGTCAAGGACACAACTGTAACACAATTAAACGCTCTGAAAAGTCAATTTTGCAGAATAGGTCTGATTTAATAAAACATGAACAAAGACTTAATTCATAATGAACAAATCATTTATTAAGAATGATTCAGGCTTAGTAATGACTTAATTAAGGGCTTAGGGTTGGGAGGTAGGGTATCGTTTGGGTGTTAATTAAGTAGAGGTCTACAGCCAGTCCTCTGTCGGTAAAAGCATGTGGGTAGGAGCAGAGTTCAGAGTTTGGAACTAAGAAATTTGACAATTTTTTGTGATAAATGGTATGTATTGCTTATGTTCAAGAAGTTAGCTTATTTTTTAGGAAACACATTATTCTGTCTATATTCAAAATGATCATACTGTCTGCAGAGGCCAGATATTGTAGTCAGATTCGAAAACTCCATACAACCATTTTCTACTGCCTATTCAAAGCTGGGTTAAAGGGGAGGTGCCCACAAGTGTTTATTTTGTCTCCGTACATGCAGGGATCACAGGCTGTTTGCTAACCAAGGACATGCAAGAACCTGGAACGATGATTTACACTGGAGTAATATTTACATCCTTGGGACATTTTGATTTAGATGAATTTGGACCTAAAAAGAACAAAAACACGAAACTGTCATAGTAATCATTGACAATACTGGTTAACAGATTTATCCCTGATCAGTAACCACCATTACATAAGTTAGGGGTTACTCAAAGTGGGTTTTTTCATGTGATACTTTTACTTGAGTTTTTTTTTTTTTGCTCTGGTATCTGTACTTTTACTTATATGACAAAAAAAATACTTCCACCACTGATCTGAAAGTTGGCTGTGTCTGCGTACACTGGTGTATGAATGTGTGTGAATGGGTGAGTGGTGCCTTGAAGGTGGAAAAGCGCGATATAAAAATGTGACCATTTACCATTAGAGGGGGGCCCATTCGAGACTTCTTGCCCCGGGCCCCCAAATTTCTGTTGACGGCCCTGCGTAAAATTAACCCGAAAAGTGCAGATGTGTCACTTTTGTTTTGGAGATTACACTATATGTTTCTGTCTCTGTTGAAGATTTAAGATACTCGATATTCTAATTTTGCATATCTTCAAGTCAAAACATGAGTTATTAGCCATTCTTCTCCCAACTCTTCTCATCTTGATTCAAACCTCTAAGGATTATGGGTTTGTAATTGTTGCCACTACAGGCTTAAAAATGTGTAGCCCTCGAGAAACCTTTTGCGAGTCAAGTCTTGGCACATGTCTGATAATAATGGGCCTGTTTAGAATGAGCCTGTTGACAAAACCGCTTGTAGAATAACAGACAGGAGACGCGAGGGAAGCTTTCATTAGGGAGGGCTGCTCGGGCTAAATTAAAGAGGCAATTATTTCATAGTGATGTCCTACTTCTGTGAATGAAAACATGTTTGCTTTGGAGGCTACAGTGTTACGCCAAAGGTTTAAAGAGGGGGTATTATAATTCTACGGGGTATTAAAGGTTCTGTATTACACGGAATAGACTCTCGTGAGCTTTAAGCCATGTTGTTACCTCCTCAAAAACACACCTGGAGTTATGTTTTGTTTCATTCACACATGTTTGAGTAACACTTTATTATTAGTCTGTCTACATCTCCAAAGCTCAAAATGCTGTGTTTCACCTTGTGATGTCATGTAGAGGTAGTTTTCAAGTTAACAGCTCCTTAGTTTTTGTTCAATAGAAATGGGCAATTCCAGAGCTGAAATTATCCAAATGATTGTAGTGAAGGTGTGTGGAGTTTAAAAACAGAGTGAAGCACTTCCTGTATTATCACATGACATCACAAGGTGGAACAGAGTGATTTCAGTTTGAGAGAAGAACATGGCCTAAATATGCAGGGTTTCTGTGTGAAACATGTGTGAATGAAACAAAACACAACTCCAGGTCTGTTTGTGACGAGGAAACAACATTATAACATAGATCAGAAAATAGCTTAATATAGGCCTTTTAATTGCTAACACGTTACATATTTAGACACTATGTTACCTTTTATTGTTTTGAAAATGCTACATTCATGTACTAGTTTCAGTTTTGTTTCTGACGCACTGGTTCCCCCCTCCCTCACTCCCCCTTCAGAGCGCTATCACAGCACAGTTGGTGTTGCATGTGGACATAGCCGGTGTAGGCTTATGGGCTGAGCCTTGTACAAGTGCCTTGAGATTGTTCTGCTTAGGAGGAGGGTTTGAATAGTGTCCAAGGGAGTTATAATATGGTACAAAGTCCATTTTGCATAATTCCCCCCTTTTTAAAGCAGACATATTCTGCTTGTGTCTGCTCTGTAGTTATAATCTATGACACCTGTGGGTCATTATGATATAATTTGCACATTTTAAATCACAATATTCATCTAAAACGACTTAATAAACAAGTCCGCTGACTTTCGAGTTGCCCAGTGGGAGCTGACGTAAACATCATCACAACAAAGAGTCGGCACCTCCGATGGACAGCTGCACATCACACTAGCAAGCAGCGGAATTTTTTTTCATTTGTACCAAAATGACTACGCGACGCTCCTGAATTCAACACATCATCATCATTGATTAAGAAAATAAAATTGAAGAATGAAGTGAGTACCGAGCAGTGGCCGTGAAGCAGTGCTGGTGAAAATAGAGGTTGATTGGCAAAATGGTGTCTTGAAAATAAGCGATTAAACATGTATGAATCACTCCAAATACAACTTCAAGTGAGTTAAAGTTGAAATGTTGGAAACAACTATAACACGGTTAGAAGCTCTGAAGTCCAATGTGCAGAATAGATCTGCTTTAAGGTAAGGGTCCTACTAAAATGGACCCTTACCTTAAAGCAGCATAAACTCAAGATCTGGATAATGGTCCCATGGGTGCTCCCACTGCTCCTGCCCCCAGATCCATTAAAGGATGGGTCAAATGCATAGAATATTTGCCCAAATTATACCTGAACCATAAGTACTGTACTTAAGTACACATTTTAGGTATCTGTACTTTACTTCTGTCCTGTGAGTATGACTTTTGTAGTATCGATACCTGCTCAAATGAGTATCTAGTTTCGATACTAGTTTTAGTCTCATTGACAACCCTATGTTTTCCACGCACTATTCTCAAAAATGCCTCAAACATTTACACAAACATAACATAACCGTTTATTGCCGAGCCTCCCAAAGTAAACTCCAAATATTGCGTTGACTGGACTGGAGTAAAAATGACTATAATCAAAGTGAGAGTGGGAGTTCTTTCTAAACAAAGCCTGTCTCGCTCCTGATTCGGGGTTAAACTAGTCCCAAATTAAACTGGAGACTGCACCTCCAGCTCGGGCTAAAGCGCTCACTACGCAGCGTTCTGTCTGGGGCTTACCGTCAGCAGAATCAGCCCTCCGTAATGGCGTAATGGTTATTTTAGCGTACTTAACCCAAATCCCCGATCCCACCCAAATCTGCCGAGCCGTCACCGCCGCCACCGCCCTGGTACCACCCCCACGTTTAGAAGACAGCTCGAATGTGTGGAGGAGATTCTTAACTGACAGCTACATCTACAGACTGGAAGTAAATACTGCTAACCCTGTAGCAGTGACTTTTTTTTGCATTAGCATCAGTCTTTTTGTCAGTTCTTCTCTACACGTAAAACAACTGAATAGAATCCTATTTTTTAACGTTTCAATATTATGCAAAATTGACTCTTGTGAGCTTTAAGTCATGTTATAACGTTGTTACCTCATCGAAACATAACTGCAGTTGTGTTTTATTTCATTCACACATGTTTGAGTAACACTACATGCTCCTACAATGCTCTGTTCCACCTTGTGATGTCATGAAGCGGTAGTTTTCAAGTAAACAGCTACGTTTTACCTTTTGTTCTGTAGAGATGGGCAGTTCCAGGGCTGGGTTTGTGTGGTAAATATGTATGAATGAAACAAAACACAACTCCAGGTATGTTTGTGATGAGGAAACAACATTATAACATAGATCAGAAAATAGCGTAATATTAACAAATTGAATTAAAAAATTGCAATTAATTGTCCATCGCTAGTGTGGATAGATTTCTTGTGGGCATTGTGCTTTAAGGCTGGTTTTCTTTTTGAGTATCAAATCAACATTGCACAGCTCTGCAATGCTCCTCACAGCCAATCAGAAAGTTCTGTGACTCATTTGACAGCCAGCACCTCGGTCACTTTGTGTTGTGGACAACAAGCGCCATGATTGGTTGAAAATTTGGATTGGAAGTCTATATGCAAAACTGATTAAAAACTGGTGGGAACAGAAATGTCTCCATGTGAGCTTAATGTGATTTGTTTTATTGTCCCAAATTAATAAAGGCAAATTAAGTCATTTGGATTCCTGATTAGCGGAGCAGAAGCTCATATGGTTCAGGTCTGCATCAGGCCCTCAGCTGAACAGAGCCAAGATATGAACATTAATAACAGACAAATCAGGCAACTTCTTTCGTTGCTCCAATTAGCGTTAGCAACAGGTTTGATTGACAGTGTAGCTAAGCGCCGCTCCCTGCTAAACCAGCAGTGAGGGCGGGAAGGGGCGTTACCTTCAACAGCGTCTCTCCGGATTGGCTCTCTGGTTGCTATGATACTTGCAGTCAGAATTCCAAATATGGAACTCAGCTCCAAATTTGCCCCTATAACCGCTAGGCTCGACAAGCTTCATGTGACTGTAGCCAAACGCTATGCGTGACGTGACACTCACTTAGTCCACTTCTTTATACAGTCCATTGGGCCAACATGAATCGTTTCTAGCATGGATACACGTCTACACCGACACCTGACATATAGAGACCTCAGCAGTGATGAAGGCAGAGTGATGGACATCTGCCCCTGGGGCTTGGATACTGGTGGTGCAGACATAGCTAGTAGAAGGGTGTCAGCAGAAGAGAGGAGGGGAGAGATAGTGCATTTTAATGACTTGAGAGGGGATTAGTTGACAGGGAGTGACAGACAAATATAACTGACATGCAACTATTTATGCCAATTTTATTATTATTATTTTTTTTATCAAACCAAATTACCCTTGCATTTATTTCAATTAGCTCATATTGTTTTGTACTATAAAACTCTTACAAGGCCATGCAAGTTCATTCTGTTCACAGCCATGTAGTGTAAAACATGACACAACGTTACTAAACTCAGCCTATATCTGGGGATTACCCTAAGAAAACAAAGTATGGGTGTAGCCAGGTAGATTCACGCAGTATTCTTACTTAGCCGACAGCCGTGTTGGGAAAGCGTCTTCAGTTGGTTGATGTAGCGTGCTGACTTTGTATTATCCATATTTCATAGCTTAATGCACGTTTTCAGGGTTTTTTTTTTTTTTCTGTTTAAGAATGCGAGCGATGCTTTGATCCCCTTTTGCTCCTCCCCCTTCCCTAATTTGTCTGTCTTCCCTTCATTTCCTAAAAGGTGATTTATGTCCGTGTAGGAGCCGGCATGTCCACCCTCACCTGAAGCTCGCCTCTGTTCTTCCATGTTGCCTATAAACTGTAAAACTTTTTTTTTTCTTTCAAAGTCTTTGCAGAGACACAGGTTTTTAGGGCCTTATGACAGGCACTCTTGCTTTGCTCTGGTTCTTAAGTAGCATTACCTAGTAAGGATGGTGTCTTATTGGCTGATCTTAAAGTGGATCTAAGCACTACATCAACTTTTTGCCAATTTTAGTGCAAACCAGGTACATTTGCAGCTTTGTGTTTAAAAACAGTGTGTCCCGCCCACAGAGCAGTTATAGGGGCCAATTTGGAGCCAAGTTCCATATTTGGAATTACGACCGCGAGTATCATAGCAACCAAAGAGCCAATCTGGAGAGACGCTGTTGAAGGTAACGCCCCTTCCCACCCGCACCGCTGGTTTAGCAGGGAGCGGGCGCTTAGCAACGCTGTTAATCAAACCTGTTGCTAACGCTAGCAGGAGCGCCCTCGGGGAAAGAAGGGGCCTGATTTGTTTGTTATCAGTGTTCATATCTTGATTTACGGACACAATAGCGAAATAAAAATGCCAGGATCACGTAGAGCGGATTAATCCGAACATTTGAAGACAAAAATGACAAGGCTCACTGCAGCAGTTACAGCGAGAGACAAGTAAAAATTTTTCAACGTAAAGTGAACTGGAGCCAGAGTCGATGGAGCCGGAAGCGCGCCCATGCTCACTTCCTATTTGGAACGCGGCGGCTAGCAGGTTAGCTATGTCCATTTATATATACTGTCTATGGTCCCGCCTTTAGTGGCCACTGCAGTTTCAAGTACTAGGTGACATCAAGCATGACTCCCCTAATTCCAGCCAGGGAGTTTAAAGTGTGGATGCCTGTTACACCAATCGCACTGTTCCTTGTACCTCTAGATCCCGCCCCTCCTCTCCCCCTCACGCTTTTCTTTAATCCTCCAGGTACTTCCAAAGTTAGCTGCTCTATTTGGAATGTGGTTTAGGTTTAGGCGTTTAGTCCCACTTTAAATAGACACTCTGAGAATACTGAAACAACACTTATTTATGTGAACTCCCTGACAGCGTCGCAGACCAGCAATACCAAGGCAATGTGGGTGAAGTGTCTTGCCCAAGGACCACCACACCCTGCAGAGATAAGTATAGCTACAACATCTGTGGAGCTGAGTGAGAAAGACATGGCTGCCAGCTTGTGCCAACAGCCTCTCCAGTTTTCACTAATCACTGTCAAACGTTCTTGCCCAAAGACACAATGCAACGGCTACAGCTGGAAGGGAACTACCAACCGTTTTAACGCTATAAAGTAAATTTTGTCTCGACCCAGTAACGAAGCCCTTATAAACTCGTCATGGTGAATAATTAGGATGCTCAGAAAGCTTTTGGAAAGTGAGGAATAAGTTTGCACCGCTGTAAACCTTTTACAATTAACTACTTTTATTTTTCACATTTTTAAGACAGTAAAAATCAGACACAGCGCCGTTAAGTCCTGTTTACTAACGATTATTATAAGTGCTCTCCCAACCGTGTGCAGTTTTGGCCCAGAACAGCTGCTCTGGTCCCAGTTTGCACATTTGGGGTCCATAACCTAAAGACGTCCAGCCACCCCATAAAAACTAATGGTGTTTTAATTATTGTACCCAGAGACAGGACTCGTGCAGGGGGTAGTGTGAACAAGGACCCATTGTGTAGACCCCCCTGTGTGGCTGCACTGACAGGCCGCCTTACCCCACACACACACACACACACACACACACACACACACACACACACACCCCCCCAGCCCCTGCTCTGCTAATCTGCTGCTGCCTTTGCTCTGCCTCTGGGGAGCTCAGGTAGAGGCGCAATGCATAGTTTGCTATTGTTTGCACTCTAGAAAGTACAATTTTGGCAATATCTGGTTTGCGTATGTACCATTTGCTATTGTTTAAAGGTCCTATATTACACAAAATTGACTCTTGTGAGCTATAAGCCATGTTGGAACGCTGTTACCTCATCAAAAACTTACCTGGAGTTGTGTTTTGCTTCATTCACACATGTTTATTGTCCTTTATTATTAGTCCGTCTACATCTCCAAAGCTCAAAATGCAACTTCAACTACAGCTACCTTTTACCTTTTGTTTAGAAGAGATTAGAAATTCCAGGGCTGAAATTATCCAAAATATTCCAGTGAAGGCGTATGGAGTTAAAAAACACAGTGGAGCACTTCCTGTATTGCTACATGACAAATTAAATGACAACTCCAGGTCTGTTTGTGATGAGGAAACAACATTATAACATAGATCAGAAAACAGTGTAAGATGTGCCCTTTAAATAACTTTGCATTCAACAAGTCAAGAGTACCCCACTTTGTTCTTATTAAAGTGTATTGTAAAAGCAGAACTGGGAGACAAAATCAGACTGCTACATTGTCTTTAATTCAAAAAACGAGTCACTATATGACGCTTTGGGACGAGAGCTGATTAGCTGTGAGAGTGGTCCACTCAAGCAGAGCACTTTTCCAAGTGAAAAAGCTATTGTGAAGCTGTGTCAGTGGCAAAAAATACATGCATGTGAATACTAGTGATGTGAAAGCTAGTTAGGCCTAGGCCTGTCACGATAATCACTATATTGACTTATTTTTCAATGTATGAAACTGGAGCAATATATTTTGGGCCTCAGTGTTTATCCTGAGGACTATTTCTTTGCAATAATGGGGAGATTTGGGTTATTTTTGATGTACTATGATAAGATTTGAGCTGTGGGGGGGTGAATAAGTCCCTTTCATGGATAATTATTGATACATTCTGCTGTTTATTTGTTGCAGCTCAGGTCTTTTAATGAAACAGTCTGTTTAAAGGGCCCATATTACACTATTTTCTGATCTATGTTATAATGTTGTTTCCTCATCACAAACAGACCTGGAGTTGTATTTTGTTTCATTCACACATGTTTAACACACAAATCCTGCATATTTAGACTAGATTAGAGTTCTTCTGTCAAACAGAAAACACTCTGTTCCACCTTATGATGTCATGTTGTAATACAGGAAGTGCTCCACTTTGTTTTTAAACTCAGTACCCTTCCCTAGAATATATTGGATGATTTTAGCCCTGGAATTGCCAATTTCTACTGAACTAAAGGTAAAAGGAGCTGTTAACTTAAAAACTACCACTTCATGACATCACAAGGTGAACATTTTTAGCTTTGGAGATGTAGACAGACTAATAATAAAGTGTTACTCAAACATGTGCGAATGAAACAAAACACAAGCCCAGCTATGTTTTTGAGATGAGAACAACATTAACATGGCTTAAAGCTCACAAGAGTCAATTTTGTGTAACATAGGACCTTTAAAAATGGTGGCATAAGGTAGTTTCAATATTATCATTTATTGCAATATTTCTCTGTAGCGATATATCAAGATTCAAAATGTGTTATCGCGACAGGTCCAGAGTCACCCAGGCCTTTCTGTGTGGAGTTTGCATGTTCTCCCTGTGTCCGGGCGCTTCGGTTCCCCCATCAACCCAAGACATGCACCGTAGGTCAAATCCTCCAGCTAAGATAGTCCTGACCAAGACTAGCTTAAGATCTGAAGATGGGTCCCCAAAGCTCCTGACATGTTGCCCCAGCGCCATTAAAGGATGGGTCAAAAGCAGAGGACAAATTTCCCTACGGGGACAATAAAGTTCACCTTAATAAGTGGGAGGGGGCAAAGGGGGTGTGGGGTTGAGTTTGATGATTATGAGAGGGCAACGGCATAAGAGGAATCGGCTTTATGTAAATCTTAAGAAGGGGGCGGGAGGGTGTTTTATTGTCAGATCATCAGGAACTGTGTGTTAGCATGCCAGTCGTTATTAGCAAAACTCCACTCTGGCCTCTGAAAGTTGTGAAAACTCATCACGGTGAATCATTAGGATGTTCTGGATGCATAAGCTAAGCAAGGAACAGCTTTGGACCACTGCAAAATGTTTAAAATGAACTAGTTCTGTTTTTCACGTTTTTAAGACTTAAAAATAAACAGGTACAGCGGGATTATTCTGCTTTGTTGTTATGGTATCAGTGCCAAAGTAGTTTCAATATTGTTTTTTTCTCTTTAGCAGTATATCGTGCTTCAAATGTTGTTTTGATGACAGCCCTCCTAAGAAGTAAGGCTGTTAGCATGCTAGCTGTTATCAGTGGTGTGACGGCAAAACTCCACTCTGGCCTCTGAAAGCTGTGAAAAGCGCTTAGAAACTCATCACGGTGAATAATTAGGATGCTCGGAATGCTTTAGGAAAGTGAGGAATAAGTTTGCACCGCTGTAAACCGTTTAGAGGTACAGCGCCTTTAATTCACGTATTCCCCGTTGTTAGCGCCCAGAACAGCCCCAGTCCTGCAGCCAGCTTCCACACACACAAAGACTGCAGTCAGCGTTATCTTGTTTATCTCCCCGCCTCAGATAAGCTTTCCGTATACTTCCCTGCACATGTGTAAAGCGCAGGGGATCTCCGGACGGCGTTCCATTGGACACGCAGCGTACGAGCTCTGTACCTGAGGAGCTGGGTGGCTTGTTTTTCGCAACTCTGGCCCCAGAAGCAGATAATCTTGTTAATATCTCCGAATGCTCCCGCTGCCCACCCACCAAAGTTTGCTAGAACTGCCTGTGCACGCTTAACGTTGATCGAGGTATGAAGTCATGTTAAGAAGAAAAAAACAAAAAAATCTAGTTTTTTTGGTGTCATGCTCACAAGAATAAAAACTAGACTTGTACGGTTTGGAAAACTAAATCTAATTGCAATTTTTCTGCACATTTTAAACGGACTGAAATCTGCTAAACTAATCCACGAATCCCATGCTCGGGTTACGGGCGGCAGTAGCTCTGTTGGTAGAGCGTTTGTCCACTGATCCAAAGGTTGGCAGTTCAAATCTCACTCTCAACTTAAACACCATTGGTAAAGCAGTTGGATCCACTGACCCACAGATTGGCGGTGCAATTCCAGCTTCTACAAATGAATACTGTTGTTGTGTCCTTGGGAAAGACACTTAACCCACCTCACCCCCAGTGTCTGCTTACACTGGTGTATGAATGGGTGAGTGGTTCCTTGATGTAGAAAGACAGTATACCTTTTCTTTGACATTCTATTATCTAAATCAAACTGATATTTGAATGTGATTCTGGTCTATTGTGCAGCTCTAGTAAGAACTATAGTATAAGTAACAGTTGGGATTATTACTGAATTCTGTTCTATGATTTTTTTTATTTATTTTTTTGTGCCCAAAACATTTTAACAATACATTTAATCTCTGTTGGTGTGCCCACAATGTCAGCGTTGGTCACATTTATGGCATAAAAGGAGATTCCTTAGATACTAATGTAAGACTGCAGACACTTCAACAACCTAATGATTTGTAGTTTGTTTTTGAACATACCATGGCCTGAGGATAAAAAACTAATTATGCACTAACTAACTAGACAGGACATACCTCAGCACAGGATGACACCTATAGTGGCATCTAAGTGAATAAAAAAAAGTGTTTTATGTTGCAGTTGCAGTTTGCAACATTTTGTTCATATATTCTAAACATATTCAGGAGTATTGTGTCATTAAAAAATACTGTATACTTGTTGTTGTTTGCAGAAGTCTTTTTGATAGGTCTGACATTCCAGAAAGAGTTATAGATGCTGTACATAATAAATAATGATTGTAACCGAGCACATTAACAAAGAGCAGTTTAAATTTTAATTAAATGACTAATTTTCAATGTTTCAATGCAAACAATCTTTGTGGCACCTTTGAAAAAGTCACAAAAAGTATTTTAACTATAGCAAACTTGCTCTAGTTTGCTATTGATCTAAGGGGATGTTATTTATTTTAAATTTCATATGGACATAGCAGTAACATTGGATTAGACACATTGTTTTAAGTGGTAAAGTTCAACATTACTTGGACGCAGTAGCTCACACATTATAATAGAATAACAAAGAGCAAAAGAAAAAGTTATAATTTCAAAATAAGGAAAGTGGCACGAACAGCAGGAGACTTGTCCAAATACATATATCACATTTACACACACAGTTGATCAATGAATGAATCAGTTTACATGGGTGATGATTCAGAAGCTTTTGTTTTTATGGGATGTTGAACTGTTTTGAAGTGTTGAAAGTCCCCTGCTCCACAGCATTAGAACACACAGGCCTCCTCACATGTGTCTCAGTATCAGAGCACAAAAGCAGTGAAAGCCTACTCCTCCATGACCCATGTGCATGTGCGGCCCCCGGGCTCTGTGCAAGTCACCTCAACACAAACCAACCGCAGTGAACCTCCAACAACCGCCCAACAAAAGTGCGTCTGAAATGTGTCTGCTGTCTGCAAACGAGCCACCCAACTCCCCTCCGTCGTAAAAGTGACCATTAACATGATGAATCCTCTCCTTTATCTGCGGGATTTCCTATTCTTTCTCTCCGCTCGTGTCTGGGTGGGCGTCGGAGGGCATACGCACAACCCCTTTAAGCATGTGTCACTACTGTTTTTGACCCTGTACAGCTGTAGCATTAAACGTGACAGGTTTTCATGTTTTTAATTACTACATGGTGGGTAGTATCTGTGGTGAATATTGATGATAGTTTTGCATCAATTAAAGCGATAGCATGTGACCTTCTGGAGGTGGACGTCAACTGCACAATTCCATGGAAACAGAAAGTTCAAACCACACTTCGGAACATTCTCCCTGGAGATAGTTAAGGTTTATGTCATACTGTGGATGATTTGGAAGATTATAGCCAAAGGAACAACATTTCCATGGCAACAAGAAGGAGTATGCAGGTTTCTTTAGGTTTTTCAGTTACATTCATAATGAAAAAAACATGCTTTTATTTTAAATGGTCACATTTTTATATTACGCTTTTCCACCTTCAAGGCACTTTACATCAAGGAAGCACTCACCCGTTCACACAGACACTGGGGGTGAGGGGGGGTGACAACATTCTGGAATTGCACCACCAACCTATGGGTCAGTGGATCTGACTGCCCTAGCCTGATGTTTTTTTTGTTTTAATATCAAGAGTGGGATTCGAACCACCAACCTTTGGATCAGTGGACAAACTCTCTACCGCAATTTTTTTAAGTGGAAGTTTGTGGGGAAAAAAGTTGAGAAAAGTACAAAAATACAGGAAATAGCAGTGAGTTCTCAAATTACATCAAACAATTTATGCAGGAGTGAGGATTTTTGACAGGTTAAACCTTCATTTAACAAAATAAAGGTGTTATAATTTATTTATTTTTTTTGGTAAAGATCTATTATTGTACAATTTTGACAAGTTTGGCCATTGTTAACATTATGGTTGCAAGCGGTAACAGTCATGGAATTACCCCTGCGTATATCGTACTTCCCATCTCCAACCATAAAAAAAAAAAAAAAATTATAAACTTCAACATTTTTTTTTAAACCTGAATAAACTAGGCACAATTTTAATAAAAAATCTTGAATGTAATGAGGTTAACTATATTTTAGTGAAAAGAGTAGTTTAACCTGTCCTATGCACTTTTAGGCAAACCCAATCGGAAGAAGAGTTGTGGAGAAAGCGGGTTCCCTTGCCGCGTGCCCTTTGACCTCCCGGGATCAGATGGAATAGGCGCGTGCTTAGAGAGGTCATGGGAGGACGTGGGTGGGAGGGTGCAGTGTAGTTTTAAAGAAGCCCCGTGGGGAGGCTTGGTGAGCCTTTCTAACTGTGAGGTAATACTTAAACTGAACAGATGTGAGTGAGAGATGAGAGAAAGAGACGCAGGTGACAGAGGATTACCAGCTGCTAAAGACACGTCTTTTCAATATCTTCTTTTTAAAAGCGGCCATTACACTTCTATACGGTATTAACTGTTAAGGTATTAACTGTTATTAACTGTCCAGAAAGTTGGTTTTGCATAATACCTCCTCTTTAAAAAGATAGCCTGGTTGAGTACTTTTTTTCTATACTGCTGCTTAAAGGTTCATTGCGGAACATTTCTGGTGGAGGGTCTGCCCCCTGCATGTCTCTGTGAAGATGTTATTGTTCCACAGTATGGCCACCAAGCCAAGTTACAGGTCAGATCTGTCGAAAGGGGATCCCGCTCTCAGGTGAAGACGTGCGTGTGCAATTGAATAAACCCAAAATGGATATGTTTAATGCCATACTGTGAAACATTCCAAGCAAATCAATATTATGTCCATGGAGACGAGCAGGTAGGTAGGTTGGTAGGTGTGTTTTGAGCTGTAACTTTTCAAGCGGCTGATCCTACAGTTGAAAAGTTACGTATACTCCTGTACTATGTAAGAAACCCTGCTATACCTGATAATGTGCGGATGTGGAATTAACAGTAATAGAATTAAAACGCATGGGGAATACAACTCTCTGCTAATGTTTTAAATGAGAAATTAGAGTTTGTTTTTTTATTTCTTGTTTCAACCTAGTGTCTGAGTATTATTCATGTGATATCCTGCTCCACACTGGTTAATCCTCTTTTCTTATTGTTCTGGTCTGCTGGATAAATGCTCATCTTTTGAACAAACAATAACTATTTCATGGGTAACATAACTATACATTTTTCTTTTTAAGAGTGGAAATCTTTTACTTCCAGCTCTAGTTTCAATATTTGAATCATATAAGAGAAACCTGACATGCTGTTTTTTAACTTTTAGACTTAAAAACCTTTCAGTCATATGCACAGCTAAACAGAACGTTTTCAGGCCTGGATTCCTCACATCTTCAGGTTTTTTTTTGGGCGACAGTGGTTAGAGCAGTGGTCCCCCAACCCGAAGGTCAGAGGATCGATTCTTGCTCGGACAAAGTTCTGTTGTCGTGTCCTTAGGCAAGACACTTCACCCTGACTCTGGGCACCAGCAGGAGGCCGGTCCCTGAAGTCCTCAGAGTGCGAGACGGTTCATATGACACTAACATGTCGGAGATGTACTTTGGTGCTGGACCATGGAGAGACTTGTACTTCTACACAAACTAGTCTATTCTAGTGCTGTGTTTAGGCCTTGGTCAGATGATCAGGCAAATCTCAAGTCTGCACTTCGCTTTATCAAGATGGCATTTGTCACCTCCTTTCAAATGACCACTCTCCTTGTCTGTAACTGATGAGAAGAGTTTTCGACAGATAAGAGGGTCTTTATCTTTTCACAGCAGCAGGGGCACTAAAACTCCAAGATCAAGAGAATAGTGGTCACTTGGTTTAGCTTCAAAAGTCATTAGGGCCAGTTAAACATTTCTTCTTTATTCCTGAGCCCCAGCAGATCATAAAATAGTTGTATCCAATCGATCTGTAGGCCTTTGGTCGTGTAATTGATTAATTGGTCGATGGAGTCTTAGTCAAAGAAAATTTGTCGTATCATTTTATTGAAATTACCAGGATTTATACTGGACAACAGCAGAAAGGAGAAGTGAGTGAGTGAGTTAGCTGAAGATTTTGTATTTTTTGGTATTTACATGTCAAAAGTCAGACTAAACTCAAATCAGTCTTTATATAAATACCTTGTTTCCTAGTACTTTTTTCTGTATAAATAGTTGTTTTTGCATGGACTCCCCCTGCAGGTGTAGTCTTGTGAGTGCAGTTTGGGTCAGATACATAGAGATACATAATAGTTCTGAGAGCTTTTGCCACGCCCTCTTTTTTAGTCAATTTATAGATCTGCAGGGCATGTCTTTAGTCCCTCAAGAATGTATTTAACCCACAGCCCTAGTATCCAAACATCTTTGATCAGGTCAGCAGGCTAATTAAAAAACATAAACGTGAACTATCAAATTGCTTACACATCTAAGAGGAGAAAAACATTTGAGATAAGACTGAAATAGAAACTAATCCAAGAATCCCATTCATTTCAGACCATGTTTGTAGAGGTCTAAACCACAGGGTTTGTGGTTTGTACACCCGATAAGAATATTTCTATGTTTGCAGAAGAAATTATGTTGCTTAAATGATTGCAAAACTTTCGGGAATTTTCTGCCACGTTATAACGTTGTTCCCTCATCAAAAACATGCCTGAAGAGGTTTTATATGTCATCCATGCATGTTTGAGTAATCTAGCGATCTCTCCCGGGCCCTGTTCGAACCCTCTTGACAGCAGTACGATTCTGTCCAATGCTCCACCCACAAGCCTACATTACCCATGCTCCCACACGACAATTCTCCATAAATATACAAAAACATGAGACAAAACAATATACTACAACTTCACAAACCTGACACAATTTGCAGTAGTTTCATTACACATAAAGATGCTTTACAAACAATAAGAAAACAGTTGTGTTGTGATAGCGCTCTGAAGGGTGAGTAACTTAGCGCAGGGAGCAAAGGGAGAGGAGACTCAGAGCTTCACAAATGAAAGTGACAGTACCATTTTATAACATTGTTTTCAGCAAATATAGGACTTTCAAAACAATAAAAGGTAACATGGTCATCTAAACATGTTATGTGTTAGCAGTTAATACCCCATAGAAATAAAATACCCCCTCTTTAATACCCCATAGACGTAAAATACCCCGTTCAAGCATCAATATAACCTAATTTTAACCACACTTGCACCACTCGAGTAAATCGCTACTAAAGAGTGATTTGAGCAGCGCTAATCTTAATCCCGCTGATTCACGATACACGTACTGTAACTGCTCCGGCGCAGGCAGAGTACCTCCCTGCTCGTTTGGCCTCGTGTGAGATCTTGGGAGGAAAAGTAGGCTAATCCCAAACGTGACCGGAGAACCAAGACTAAAGCTTTGTTAGCCCAAGAATGCACTGTATTTTGAGAATGTGGTATGTTCAAGTGACACCGTAATAGTGTTGTCACGATGCTAAAATTCCGACAATTATTCCAAGACAATAGAATGGGATTTTCAACATTACATCGTAGTACTTTCTTTGTGATCTTATATCTGTGTAATCCCTCAGTGTCCAGGTAGGTTCCATAGTGGTCCATGGGCTTGTACGAGTCTGTGTGTCTTATATTTGTTCTGATACAGCTCAACTCATTCTAAAAGATATTCAGGAAAGGTTCATTTTTGTCCTGTAAATGTGACTTTTTTAGTATCACTACCTGTTCAAATGAGTATCTAGTTTCAATACTAGTTTTAGTATCGATTAGTATCTACCCTACACCATAACATTGTACAATCCCCATATGCATGTCTCCTTTAAGTAAATAAACTAAATGTGTCTTATATTTGTTCTGATACAGCTCAACATCATTCTAAAGATATTCAGGAAAGGTTCATTTTTGTCCTGTAAATGTGACTTTTTTAGTATCACTACCTGTTCAAATGAGTATCTAGTTTCAATACTAGTTTTAGTATCGATTAGTATCTACCCTACACCATAACATTGTACAATCCCCATATGCATGTCTCCTTTAAGTAAATAAACTAAACAATGGGGACACATCAGAGACTGGAGAGTTATCTTACCTGTTTTACATGTTTTGTCTACTTCCTACAGCCTTCGTCACAGGCTCATGTGGTAGTTTTGACTAGGAAAACATTGTGCCCAGTTATATATCGCAAAAGAATCAGAATTAGAGTTCATAAAATGTCCCCTGGAAAGAATATCCTGTGTTTTAATAGAAGTAGAAGTAAGTAGTACTGGACTGCACAGACATTGTAGTACTGCAATTTAGACCTCTCCAAACATCTAAAATGCGTGAGATTTGTGTATTAGTTTATCTCTTTGTATTTAAAGAGGGTGAGCTTTTTGGAGCGTTCTACCATGTTATAAGGTTGTTCCTTCATCCAAAACATGCCTGAAGATGTTTTTGATGTCATCCATGCGTGTTTGAGTAATCTAGCGATCTCTCCCAAAAGCCTACATCACCCGCACAACAATTCTCCATAAATATACAAAAGCAGGTAACAAAACTGTACACAACAACCTGATGCAATGTGTAATAGTTTCATTAGCGGGATGCACGCCGATTGTAATGTGATGATGTTAATATGTTGTTTTCGGCAAATATAGCGGAAACAATAAAAAGTAACATGGTGATCTAAATAGCAGTTAATACCCCACAGAAGTAAAATACCCCCTCTTTAATAATAAGGCATTTGATTTATATAAGGCTTTTTGGAGCTTTACATATTCATTCACTACTAAAACTACTGATCTGCACCATTGGCCCCTCTGACCACCACCAGTACTCACACCACTTTCATACTTGGCAAGGTGGATGGGGCGTCTTGCCTAAGGACACAGCAACATTCTCCACTCAAGCCACTGCTACTGCTGCACACTGTGACATCTAGTACTCCTAGCGGTCTCCCGTCCAAGTACTAACCAGGTCCGGCCTTAGTTCAGAGATCTGACGAGATCTGGCTTTTATAAGGTGGTATGACCGTGAGATTTCATTCTTCTCTCAGATGTTATTGGTCCTGTTTTTTTTTTTTTTTTATAATGTGCAGTCTGAACATCTAAATCTAACCTTAATTGTAATACTTGTCCAACAAATGCAATAGCCCATTTTACACATGATGTCACCACCTTAGACAAGCAAAACACATTGTAAAACCAGAAATTGTGTAGGAAACAACTAGTTAAAGAGGGGGTATTATGCAAAATTGACGTTTTGGAGCTTTCTACCATGTTATAAATGTTGTTGTCCCTCATCAAAAACATGCTTGAAGAGGTTTTAGATGTTATCCATGCATGTTTGAGTAATCTAGCGATCTCTCCTGCTGACTGTAATGTGATAGCGCCATAGACTGTATAAAGAAGTGGACTAAAGGAGTGCGACGGGGCGACAGTTTTTCAATTGAAAGTGAATTGGAGCCATGTCGCTGGAGCGGGATGCACGCCCATGGTCACTTCCTATTTGGAACACGGTAGCTAGCAGGTTAGCTACATCCGTTTATATATACGATCTATGGATAGCGCACTGAAGGGGAGTGACAAAGAGATGGGGGAAACTTATTAAACATGTAATAATACATTGTTTTCAGTGAATAAAACAATTTCAAAACAATAAAAGGTAACATGGTGATCTAAATATGTTATGTGTTAGCGGTTTGTGTAATACCTCCTCTTTAATGTGCAACCGCAGTGACATTTTGAACTCTGACCTTTTCAATCTTCAGTCCCCACATTTCATTTCAAATCATCAACAGCTTGAGGCACCGTCTCAAATGTTCTGCCGAAGACCGAAGAGGTGAAACATGGAGTTGTGACCACATGTGATGTAAGAGTGCATGTCCCTGCTCCTCATGCTGCGTTTGTGGTCTGTGGGAAAACTAATGACTACGGGGCCTAAAGCCGGAGCCCGAGCCATCCTTTCCGCGGTGACTGGGTTCTCATACCCTGCTCCTGCATTATGGTCATTTTGGTTTTGGTCATTTGATATTTCTTTCGCTAAATGTGGTTACTTATAGTTTTACTCAGAAAAAAGTCCATGAATAGTTCAGTTCAGGGGCGGAGTGGGGCTCTGAAATCTACCGGGAGCATTTGCAGTGCAGCGGTTCGAATACGGCCCAGGAGAGATCGCTAGATTACTCAAACATGCACGGATGATATATAAAACCTCTTCAGGCATGTTTTTGATGACGGAATAACGTTGTAACATGGTAGAAAGCTCCAAAAAAATCACTTTTCACAATACCCTGTTGGTCGGATCACTTTAACAACAATACCTTAGGCACTTTCAGTATCAGAGCACACATTATTATTAGTAAGGCCATGAATATAATAGGGCAACATACAGCCTCTTTTATTACAAAAACATTGGACATGATGGCCACGTTGTTTTGGTTCAAGACGATTACCCAGTCGAAAAGCAGTCTCACGTGAGTCTGTCTTTGGGTTGCCAGTTTCAATGATGTAATCCACTTGGTTCAAAAGTAAAAGGACTGAATCATCACTACCTAAACCCCAGCACCTGCAGCCAGTCATAAATCAGTGCTAGTGCAGCCTCTGCAGCTCAGTGAGTGAATTCTGGAGGTTCTTTCACATGAGGCCTGTCCATACACTGAGAATGAGACACACTTGTATGTATCTCTATCTGCAGGTTAAGGCTCTGGACACAGGGTCAGATGTGATTGCAGTAGATTTTTAACCCTGTAAGAGCGCAGCCTACATGCAGTGATTCTGAACAATTTTTGCAGAACAGTTTTGTCAGTTTGTTCAGCTTCACACACATTTTTATGACAAAGTCCATTTTAGACCGATCTGCAAACCACTGTGGTCCCTGCTTCGCCTGATGACCTGTCAATGATCTGCGGCAAAGCTCCGAGCGTACGGGACATCTGAGCGTGCCCAGTAATAACCACTCTGAGGGAACTCCTTTTCCAGACTCTCTGATGGTTTCATGGCTGTAATTTACTCTAAAAACTCCAATAAAGCCAAAGTAAAAGCCTATAGAACGCACACAGATGAAACGTCACTTTGCGTTTGCATCTACAGATTTCATACAAACCTCTTAGCTGCAGTAGAAAGCTGTGCAGATTAGCCGTTCAAACGTGGTTTAGGTAAAGCGGATAGCCAAGCAGGTTTCATTTAGCCTACTTTTTTTTTTTTGCACAAACAGCCAATTTGTGGTATTATGCTAAGATTTAATCTGTTTATATTCTGTAATTTGCTAAATACTTTGGTATGAGACTTTGAGCTTTAGGATTATAAAGCAACTCATTTGAATCGTTGTAATTAGCGAATCAACAGTGGATGTTACCCCCAATTTACACCAAAGCAGTAACAGTGATGAAAGGGCCCATATTATGCTATTTTCTGATCTATGTTATAAACCTGAGGATAATCTCCTCATCAAAAACATACCCAGAGTTGTGTTTGTTTCATTTAACTCAAAACCCTGCATTATTTTGAGTTCTTCTCTCAAACAGAAAACTCTGAAGGTAAAAGGAGCTGTTAACTTAAAAACTACCGCTTCATGACATCACAAGTTGGAACAG
>KN483122.1:44763-66493 GCA_000787095.1 Periophthalmodon schlosseri | reverse complement strand
CCCGTTCGGCAGGTTCTTGATCTTGTTGGAAGTCCTCGGAGCCACTACACACTGATTGATTAAGATAATAAAACATTTTCCCATGGTGATGGTCTCACACTGACTGTTTGCATCATGACTATTCTCTTCATTGTTGTGTGTTTGTGTCCTTGGTCAAAACATCCACAGCACATCCAAGTGCTTGAATAAAGTTCAATTCCAGGAAAAATGAAAAACCTTTCTGCGTGGAGTCTAAAATGTTACCTGTGTCTGACTGGATTTCTTTGGATACATCAGTTTTCCATCACCCTAAACATGCATAATATGTTCATTCTACAGTTAGATGGACATCATGCCTCTCAAGTGCAATACACTTTATTTGTTCACTTTACACCTGGTGATGGCAGCTACTTCTGTGGACACAGTTACCTTTTGCCATCAACACCAAGACCACCACTGATCCCTCACTCACACACAGTCATAAATAGGCAAGGTGAGTAAAGTAAAGTGTCAAGAACACACTAACATTGAACTATCAACTTTCGGGTGGTGGGCAGTCATACATAGACTGGGGAGACATCCTGGGATGGGTCAAATGCATTTATAGGGCAAAGAATGAAGCCTGCCTGCACAGTTGTTTGACACTGGGTCAGCTGCCCAGTGGACAGGGAAGGTAAGCACCCCATTTGAGGACCATCATCTTGTGAAGGATTGCCCAGAGTCCTTGGCACCATCTTTTCTATTTGACAGTCATGCCTGGAAACATAAAGTCAGGGCATTCTCTTTTCCAATGTGCATGTGTTTAAAGGCAGCTCCTGGATGGGCTCCTGCACTGCTCTCATATAGCCCAGAGGAAACAAGAATCCAAGCACAAATGATGATCTGGGAATCGAGCCCAGAGAAGATTGTAAAATACTCTCTAACGCACTCGATAAACAAAGAGAGGGCTAGAAACCAATGCCAAAGCAGGAGATAGGGGGGTGCAAGGTGATAAGGAAAAATAGGCAGAAATGCTGATGACATAGTGGTAAATACAAGCATGCTCTTATAACACAACAGATCAAATATCCTCTGTATGACTCCGTAAATACATGAAAAGACAAGGCGCTGAAACAGAAAAGGGATGGTGTGTGTGATGCTGGCTGGTACGATTGCTTGTTGGCAGAGAAGGAAGTGGGGACACACTCAAAGCTTGGAACCAAGGAAGACATGAAGAGGCAAGATATCATGCTGCAAGTTTTTTGTTTTTTTTTTTCTCCCAGAATGCCTCAGTCATGCCAGTAAAGCCCGTTTGAAATTAATTGAAAAGACAGACGCAGCCAGCGAGACAAAGACTGGGAAGAGAAGGAGGAAAGGTGTCAGAATGGAGAATGGAAGTGAAAACTCATTACAAACACTTTTTAAAAAAATATCCATAGATCCTTCATTTTGTATTGGCTGTTTGTTTTATTTATTTGAAGTTAGCTGCTTAATGAGTTCCCAGTGGTACTGCAATAGAAGGAAATGCAGAGGGACACACTGAGAGGAGATAATGGATAATTCCAGGGAAAAATAGAAGCATGCAGAGAAGCTAAAACAGGTTAAGTTTTAAAGTTACAAGAGATGCCCAGATTTGCTTAAGCCAAGAAAGACATATATAAAATACATTGACCTTCAAATTTGTTAACTTTATTATGTAATGAAAAATATAAAAAAATAAATCCAATTTAACATGTCTTCTCTCAGTCTGGCATTATAAGCATGTTTAAAATGCAGTGGTGACTCTAAATACACCAACCATTGACCCATCTATAGCTCAGGATTGTGACACCTCATAGAATTTTCAGTGAGTCTAATGTTAAACCAATGTCCAATATGCAATAACAATATATCTCTATGAGAATTTTGCACTACTGCCACAAACATGGTGGATTTCCATGGTAACGGTTGTTTTCTGACATTCCAGGCCTATAAGGCCCATAGTTCAGTTCTGAACTTTATTCAATGCATATTGAAAGGGTCTAGTGTAATTTAGACCTTGTTTCATTAGATGCTCTTTAAGGCTTTATTACTGCATTGAAATTTAGTCTTTATCATATTTTGGTTAGGTTTCCACTCTGATTTCCAAGTTTATTTTAGTCCCATTTTAAGACCAGGTTTTGCCCAAATTTAGCTCTGATCTAGCCTGGTAGTACTTGGAAAGCCTAAATTTTATGAGGTGGTGAGAAAAGTTTAACCATCACTGACCCAACACAAAGTTGGCTCAGTGAATTGTTCACAGTGTAAACAAGTATATTTTCTTTTCTCACACTTGTCATTTGACTCCACTTTTATCATTATACAAGTCAAAAAGATGAAGTTGTGTTTTTTGGAGCTGTTGAGAGCCACAGTGAAAATGGCGTCCAATGCAGATTGTGTACCTCGGCCCTGGCTAAGAGAGATTGGGCACAGCGCGGAGGCACACGTCCAGTTCTTTGTGCCGAGCAGAGGAATGGAAAACAGATGCCGCCTAAAATGCCCTGGCATGTGGGCTGTGTATTGATTCATTAGATGATTTTTTTTCTCTTTAGACAATGCGGCTTTATTACTCTGCAAAATATGTTCTATGGATGTTTGAACATGCACACAGAATAGATTTAATTAATGTCAAAGAGCCATTTGTGGATCATAAGTTTGGATATTTCTTTCGAAAATTCTCCCCTAAAGTTATATAGACCTCCATCTGAAGCATGATCGCAAAACATGAAGGCAACTCTATTCAAAGGAAGCATACAAGTTATCAGTAATCTCTAGTAATCACCAGTTAGACCATGCTAATAGAAAAGTTACCATGATTTCTATTTCATTTCAAAGACTCTTAACTTTAAATGTTAGTGTGGAGAGATTTGATTTTTCATTCCCAGTTACAATCTGTTCTCATGCAAATTGCTGTCTTTTCAATGTCTTTTCTAAAGGACATTTTCTTCTCAATAGTTACAGCTAGTTAACAGGTGTGACGATTACCAGTGGAATAATCCGTCTGCTATCTGCAATGACCAATAAACACACTCTTCCTTTTTATCTTTCTCCCAGTTGGCTAATCCTCCGGCTCGGTGTTCCTGACCAAACCCAACACAAGATCTGGAGAAGGGTCCCCGGCCGCTGCACTGCGTTCGCCCACAGCTCCAGACGGGTTGCCACGTCAACATTAAAGGGTAGGTCATATGCAGAGGACAAATTTCCCATTCAAGGACAATAAAGTGTTCCTCAAGTTGCCAAATCATCTGCTCCATAGTAAGTCTTTTTTGTATATTGATTTGGCATAAATTTTACACCACCTGGCATGTTCCTCCTGTGTGGTTTGAAAAAAACATATCCTCTGTAATTTTTATAAATAAATACATAAATAAAATTCAATTTTGAACTAGATCTTTGTTGTATCAGTTAATGTATCCAGACTTGGGCCCTCTTGTGGTTCAAAACAGATAAATATACAAAACATGCGGTTACGGTTTGTATAGTAGATGTGCCGTCTTCCTCTCCACACTAGAATTACTGTCATCATTGAAATGTTTCTTTCTCATAGGGTGAAATTGCCTGCATTTATTGCTTACTGCTTGCACTTTCACACTCTCACTGTACCCATCCATATTGTATACAGTCATTCCTTCGGCCATCTACCGGGTTTGTAGCAGCCTCATAAAAGTCAACCAGATATTTTTTACACTCCACATTGCCTGAAAGAGGGGAGCAACTCTGTCTTTTTGGCCGGGGAAGAAAGTAGTAATGAAAAGGTATGTGTGACGAATTGCAGCAAAAAGGGCAAAGAGGCAAGCTGTGTGGCGATGAAGATAGGAGATGAGGTGGGTAAAGTCGGTAAAAAAATGCAGAGCTGAAGGGTTTTTCGAAAAAAGCCAACTCAGCACTTATGCAAAGACCCCAAGGAGCTAGGTACACACACACATACACACCTGTACACAGTCATCCAGCACTGAGCAAATATCTTCCATATCGGGATGTCATACTGGGCAGAGTCGGCTCACGGAACAGAGACTTCCTGTTGCGCCGCGAGGCTATTACATGGTCTATCAGAGCTCGACTAATAACATGGACCGGGGACGCTTCAGCCACTTCCCTCTGCCTTCTACTCCTTAGACCATCAGAGGAGCGGAGGCATTTTTACTACCCAGGCACCCACACCAAAGACCTCCGACAACTCAGATCCTATACGTGGTCACACAGAGGAGCCACAAGTGATCTCATAATTGACAGCTTTTGTGCCATCTCTAAGCAGACTGCCCTTAGCAACGTAATTTGGCTCTGTGAGCGTCCATTCCTGTTAGCAGTGTGATGATGCATACCTATAGAAGCTAATAACCTTAAATTAACCTAAATAAACATCTTGGGGCTATAGCAATATACAAATAAATATATAAATAGTACAATATGTTGTTTTTGTTGAAAAACTAACAAGCTAGTTTGTATTATTTAAGTATTTTAACAGTAATATGTATCATGGATTTGTAGTTGGTGGCAGTGTAGACCCTCTGTCTAGCTCATACAGTGAGTATGAACTAGTATGAACCAGTGTGAGTACAGTGTGTCTATTGTGATTTTTGTTGTGGTTGGAGAGCCCTAATCTGCCCCTCTGGCGGGAATGACCAGGAAAAAGATGAGTCAAGAGTCATGAGACTGAGTCCGAGACTGGAGTACATCTCTGCAACTACCAAGACAGCACTGGTACATTATTCATAGAAAACAATCAAAAAGATTCCTCCCGTATCAGTTGAAATGCTTTCTCTGATAAAAAGCCTCTTTGTTTTTCTGGCAATGCAGCAAAACAAAATCCCAACCACTGTCACATGGGTTTTTATATTTCAAAGTTAATCCTTTTTAAGACTAGCTATAATTAAAAAAGTATAGAGTAACATTCTACTCTGTAAACGATGATAGGGAAATGGCACTTAAAGCTACAATCTGCAAATACACTTACAGATGGTAGCTTTAAGGCTAAAGTTATTTGAATTCATTTTTAAAAATTGTGCTTTCCAAATTTGTCTGAGTGATTTTTTTCTGTTTTGGTGGCTGGGAACACATCTGTCCATTGACCAAACAGACTTCACACCCAAAGTCGCAATCCAAACACAGTGTGCATAAACACATATAAACAACCCACCAATCTCTAAATCCCTGTTTGGTCATTATGCTGTTGTCTCACAGAATTGGACTTACAACAACAAAAACTGGCAATTTCATTTGGTTTCATCAGTTTGCTTTTCAGCCACTACTGCAGATTGAATCAATGTTATTGACTTGACCCACGCGATAAAGAGAGATGACACGTGAAAATCATTGCATTAAACAGCATAGCCTTATATTGACTCTCATAATGTTGCAATTGCACCAAAGTCGAAATGTCCCGCTGATTAGGTTTTAGATCACACGCTCCGTCGCCATAGCTTTTAAAAGGGGATACTTTAGCTTTAGCTCAATGTGATCTGACAGAAAATGAACTTGCCTCTACAAAGCACAGTCATTAAAGCGCTCATGAAAGAGGCAGCCATATGCATTGTAAACAGGAAGGACATAATCAGTTCGCATGTTGTTTTAAAATGTTTAACTTGCTCAGGTGTGGGGCAATGTTGCTTGCTAAGAAAATTACAAGTTACTAGTACTGTTTGTAGTAGCATTGTTGTAATACAGAACTAAAAGCTTTTTTTTTTTTTTGCTTTTTTTTTTTTGCTTCAGTCACAGTGAATAGTAGTAGCCAGATTCATTTTAGTATCTGATGTATGATGTAGAAGTACCATAGTTTCACTCATTGGAATAAGCGGATATAGCAATACTTTTATTATTATTTGGTATTTAAATATTGTGCTGTGATTACACAATTTGCACTAATACCAGTCCAAAGTTTTAATACTTAGGTTATCACCAAATAAAAGATGTGGCTTTCTGAGTTCCACCAGATGTAATCCAGGGCTATTACAGATCTTCACTAAGCAGATCCTAAAAAGAACTACACCATTGCCACAGTAGTTCCAACCAAAAAATGACCCAAAGAAGAGCAGAAATGTACTCAAAAGTATTAACTAGAATGCACCACAGTTTGAGAACCACTGCTTTACATTTTTTCGAGAGCTTCGGCCATGTTTTGCACCACATTGGAGCATCTAAAACAAGACATGCCCACGAGCTTGATGTCTGTCTCTGTCTGTCTGTCTTATAACAACATGTCCGCGCTGGGCACACAAGCAGTCCTGTCAATCCCTCTCCCTCGCCACCGTCCTGCCATGTTTCCCTCCATCAATTCAGTGACATCCAGCAGTGGGCCGTGACATTACAGAGAAACAGGAGAGGGGCGAAGAGGGGAGGAGGAGGAGGAGGAGGAGGAGGAGGAAGGAACAGAACAGATTGTGAATGCAAGAAAAAGAGAAATTAAGCTGCTAAATATGTTGTAGGGAAGATTGAACATGGATGCAGGATATGGCTGGGCAATATGGCACGTGTGGTTAAACAGACTTTTCTTATCAGTGTGGTTTATCACCAAAAATAGCAAAATGTCTTAATTCTGCTCCAAAACACAAGCTTTTACAGACAGAGAATTGGATGTAGACCTGTTGAGTAAAAAGACCCAAGCATATCATTGAAAATTAGAGATGCCTTAATCTCAATCTTGACTCAAATTGAATTAACTGCCGGGCCCTAATGCTGGAAATATTCATAATATTTTATTATTAATATAAAACAATACTAGAGGAAGTGTGAAGACAAATGACAGTATAAATCAAATTATGATAAGACCCCGAGATGATCTACCAATGGGGCTATAGTCATATTGTTTTTCTGTGATTTTACGTTTAATGAATATTCAGGCCTAACACACTGGACACATGCCATCTACTTGTCTCCACACACTCCCTCAGCTGGTCAGCCTTTGTCATGCTCTCAGTGGATTAACCAGTCACAATGAGCTGTACACTCTTATTGAAGCAGCATTGTTATTTACCTATCTCTTGAACCACATATTTATCAATGGGCTCCACCATGTTTGTTGTGTGATTGCTTTGTTAAACTGTTTTTATTGTCTGATACTGCTCAAATGAATTGCCCCTGGAGGGATAAATAAAGTCGTCTGAGTCTCTTAAAGGCAGCATTAAGATGTATTAAGTGTGCATGAATTGTGGAAAAAAAATAATGGCATTATTCAGAAGGATGCCATAGAGAGTCAGTTATTTATTTATTTTTTACAATTTGTTACGCAATTTCAAAAACTAGACTATCTAAATGCATTTTTAACTGGTAAAAGCAATAGGAACCCAACACTGGCCTCAAGATTGTGAACATGAGAGAAAAAGATTTAAAAGCAAGAGGTTAGGAGGGCGGGGAGCTGGAAGCAGAAGGACTGAGCAAATGGTGGAGTGGTGGAGTGAGTGAAGGCGTACAGCTACGGGTGAGAGAGCGCGGAGGAGAGCGCCATAGCCACTGCCACTGGTCGGCTATACAGGAAAAAAAAGTTCAATAATTCAAAGGAAGGTGGGGCAGGAGCAGAACTGTAGTCGATTGGAGTGTGAACAGAGGAAGTCGGGGGTGGGAATGTCAGTGTTCTGTCACAAGTGATCAATCTATGTCACTGTAGTAGCAGTATGTTAGACAGTTCCTGTTCCCAAAGCTTGTCGCTACATGGAGCTGTACAGAATGTTAGTACAATATTGGTTGATTCAAGATTTGTAAAGTTAAATCTATAATAAAGTTGTCACCTTTAGCAAGTCGCATAGGTTACAGATATTTAGGCTTATTTAGGCTTATTGTGTATAAAACATCAAATGAAACATGAAAAATAATTCTTGTATTGGTTTTCCAGTACATATTTTAGTCTTCCTTTAAGTGTTAAATTTTCACTTTGAACTAAATCTTTTGGGATTGACAGAAAAGTCGCAAAATCATTCCACTCTAGGTCTTACAAGTGTCACAATATTTGTCTTAAATCAAAAGATGTTATGACCAAATAAATCAAATTATGGTCCTAAATTATAACCTAACAGACTTGCATTTGTTAGAAAAAAGAATGTGTCTTCTTAGCACATTGAAAGTCGCTCTTTTCAGGCTTGGAACTGGCACAAGGAGTACACTTCTGACCCCTTGTGGTATGATAGCAAACAACAATTGAGGTCACCAAAATACTCATTTGTTGTATCAAGAATGATCTAAATGTATATTGTATGTAGGCTATATTTTATGTTTTTCTAATATTTTGCTGGCTTTTTATACAGCAATAAATTCATTTTTTTTAAAAAGCAATGTAACCAAATGTGTTCTTTTACTCCCAGGTGAGCGTTTTATTCAGAACATCACTTGGGAACAGGTCATTGGCGCTGGCAGCCCCACAGTACGGCCACAATAAGAGCTGCCACCAGTCAGCACCGCAGACACAAACTCAAGAATTATACCCTTATGAAAACCACAGGGAGTCCATTCACAGCCTCAACACAGCTCCACTCTGCACAAGGCAAATGCTCTGTCATTTCTCTCAAACGACACAGCATTCACAATAACAGGGGAGGAATGTGGTGTAAACGTTATTTCTCTGGTTAGAAGTAGGCTCTCATATGTTTCACAGCTGGTAAAAAGAGTGGTGCCATGCAATAAAGGGAACATTTATTGGTAGATTTAGCTGTTAGGTATGGTAATGTTGAGATAGATGAGTAACAAAAAAGAGGTCATACTTCAGAGGAGGTGTGACAAGAGAGCATGGATTAAAATTCCTCATAATGCCTTAAATTTATTTCCAGAAGCCAAAAAAAACATCTATCCAAACGGCACTGAAAAGTTTTACAAATCTGGAAATTGTTCCTCAGTCGGGTGATAATAACAGAGCTAATTAGAAGCAGGCTTCAATTAAGCATTAAGCAACAAGATAATCTCCACCATTTCTCCAACCTCACATTGCAGCTCCCATATTCATTTATGAGAGGAATGGTGTTCATTTGCTCTCTGTATAAATATTCACTTCGGAGGAGCGTGTGGGGCTGTGAGCAGAGGGGGCTGTTGTGGTGGTGGGACTGCAGTGCATCCTGCTGGCAGAGCACAAACACAACAGCCAGACCCAGTCATGCTGCATGCTCCCACTCTAGTCTAATAGCTTTTAAAAGACTCTTTAAAGACTTTAAAAGGGTGTCTTTAAAATGAGGTTTCAAAATATAGACAGAATGAAAACACTGAATTCCAGTAGTGTGTTTGAAACCAAGGCATTATGGATATGGAAAAAAGAGATCATACTTAAATAAAATAATATGATGACTTTTTCATCATTTGCTTTACCTGTATGTGAATATCTTTTACTCCAGTCCAGTTTTTGTTCAATATTCCAAGTACAAGTCTATCCGTTGTGTTACTTGAACAAGATTTACATTTTGTACCTATAACATTTTTATTGTTTGCAAAGACCAAAAATATCATATTCTGCTAAATCAGTCTGACTACTCTAAACATAAGTTAATTTACACTTAACAGTTATCACATAATGGTATTTTATCCTAGGTTCTACATTTCAAAAAGATAACCTTTGTCTAATCATTTGAAGTATTACTACTCTAAAGTACAGCTTATGACAACAGCATTCATTTATCTTGTAAGAGCTGTGATTAAAGCAGAGTATTTGAAGCACATGACTTCTTAGACACCAAATAAGGACTTTACAATTGTAGAGTGGATTCGCGTGGCTAGTCTTGAATCACGGCAGACACAGGAGACTTGTTTTTGATTGTATTTCTGGGGGCGATGCCTGGAGCAGCTCCTGAGACAAGCGCTGATGTGAAGATAAATTATTCTCTATATTATTCCCACACTGACAAGAACACGCTCGCATACAGCAGCTGGGACAGTGTAAAGAAGAGCAAAAAATCAAAAACACAGCCACAGATGTACAGTATCTGCAAACGCAATTAGAGAGAATTATGAATGCCCTGCCAACAGGGATTTGGGCAAAAACTAGAAGCAGCTTGTAAAAAGAGGAGGAGGAAATACTCAAAATCTGCTGTATTGTAGTAGTAAAACATACAAACGAAATAATGTCTTTAGTAAAAGTAAAAAAGTTCTGATTGTAAAGGTGCTACTTCTCTGCATGCTATTGCTACCACAATACTCCCACAACCACTTGCTACTGCTACTGTATGATACTACACCAAGGTCTCCAGCTAGAGCCGAATGATATTGAAAAAGATTGCAATATACGATATGGTTGTTAGGTACTGCATTGTTGATATTATTGCAATATTTTAATATACTTTTTTGACCCAATCATTTCAGTTATATTAAAATGTGCATGCCTTGATTTACTAGTCAGGCTCCGTCATATTAACAATTTAACAAAAATAAATAAATAAATCAAGGTTATTTTAGGGCTTAGGACTTAATACAGGAGTAAAATCTGCCTTTTTGTCATTTTCAAATAACAGTACATTTCAATCAGGTGTATTTTTTATTTTTTTTACAGCAGTCATTATCAATAGACAACTGAGGGATTACACAGACATCTCCAGTCATTATCATTACTGCAGTCAGCATAATATCAGTCAGTATTGCATATTGTGCAGCCCTATCCCCAACCATTAACTACAGTGTATCAATGACCATGAGAGTCGACAGGGGGCACAAAGGGGTCTGTTGTACCAGCCCCCAAGTTCTTAGGGCCCCAGAATTGGACCCTTTTCCTATTAATTTATATTAGAGCGAGGTCCATGTGAGGTTTCTTGCCCCAGGCCCCCAAATTTCTGTTGACAGGCCTGTCTATGAATACCATTCATAACGTAAGCTTAGTACCTCTGTGTTACCATTTTCACCATGTGGCAAAAGCAAAAAACTTGCAGTTTTGTGTAGTGTAAGAAGAACATGCATCTACAGCAGGTCTAAAGTTTAGATCTAATATAAAAATCTACTCCTGGTATATCAATAACACTGTGGTTGTAGTGCAAATCATTACTTTTCATCTTAGAGGTACACGGTAGAGCAAACCTACCTAATAAATAGTCTCCAAGCTATTTCGTTAAAAGTTCAGTTTTTTATAGAAGGCAGTAAGCACAATCTGGTATGGGGTAACTCCCTTTGGCCTTGTGCAGGTTCACAGTATCCCCTTCTCACCAGCACACAGCTATGACTATAGATTTCACCTTCAAGTCTCATATCTCATGCCACTGTTGGAATCATTCTCCCTACGGCGCCATCTAGGGAGCTCTTGCTTTATTCATGCGCTCATAAGTGAAAACCTATTTACATTTACAGCCCAAATTATCTCAATCAGAAGACGGCACAATTGCGTTCAAATGTGTTTCATATATGAGGAGCATCCGTCTATGATTATTAACTTAGCTGTGTTGAATGGGTCTGTGGAGGCTCACTTAAAGACAAATGGCCTATTGCTTTGTTTGTTGCTGACAGTGGTGAATGCTTAAATCTACATTAGGCTGCAGAGTGTGCTCTGGTGGTGTGCAACTGCTGAGCTGTTAGCGGTCCAGGGCTGCCCTCAATTGCACCACTCACTCACTGTAATATCTCCATAATAATACATTAAAGGCATCAGTGTAATTAATCTGCTGTAATTTACTCCATGGTTTCAAGTGAATCTTTATTAACATTAATATATTGCAGATATGATTTCCCAGCCACAGTGTATCACATGTACCAAATTACCCTCAATCTGCGTATCTAAGAAAGAAGTATAAAGTATTTTACATTGTTGTATAATTATGTAAAAAATGTCAATAAGTGTCATCAATTGAAACTCAAACTAATTAAAATCATTATGTTACTAATTGAAACAGGAAAAGGTGGATTGTGGCAGAGTGGTTAGTCTCTTGTTGTTAAAACTTTGATGTTCAGTGTCTCTTTGTGACTAATTGGCATCGACCATGGTGTTAAGAGTAGGCCCACAGTCACTGCAAAGACAACAAAGTATGATTGAAACAAGCGTGGCTCTACGTCATTATTAGAAATGTCCTAAGAAAATGACAAAATCCATTCTAAAAATAGTTCTCTATTAATGCATTTGAACAGGTTGTCTGTGTAATCCCTTAGTCGTCCAGGTCTGATCCAGGTCTGATCCAACTTTGGCTTTTACTATTTGAATAGGTTGCAAACTATGAAAGACAGATGCATTTATTAATTTAATAACAAGTCATAACTTTTTGTATTACTTTTCGATCTTACAGTGAATATTGTAGTTATATATCCTTCTATAAACTCTCTTTATGAATGCAAAAGCACCATATAACCATGCTGCTTCTCTTGTGCCCTTGTCCTCTATGGTTGAGTTCAGATTATTTTTTTATACCTTTCTCTTGGATAACTGAGCAGCCTGAGGACACGACCTCCAAGACATAATGAAGTTAACAAAAAGGACAAAGAGCTTTTTGGCTGGCACCTCTCATATGTGCACAACACTAACAGGGCTATGGGGATGGTCGCACATCTCACACACTTTGAAGTTCAGTTCATTTAAATTTCAAATGATGCAAAATGACCTGCGACCATGCGTTTTTTTGCCACTCGGAATATTGCTCAACTTGAACTCATAACGACAGCGCTGGCATTCCTTCACTAATTCATAGAAGACAATTATTCAAAATTCATCTTGCACCTTTCTTAGCTGCGTTTGCTGCAAGTCAAGTGTCAAATTAGACAAGTTCAGCCTTTGAGAACTGTTTTTGGTTTGTTGAATGAATTACAATTAAAATCAGACCAAATCAGAACCTAGAATGTTTTCAGACATCAAAAAGCCACAAAATTACAGAAATACTGTCAAGAGAAAAACAGCCATGTCCAATTACAGTTTCATAAAATGTCATTTTCTGTGTGGGTCGGCAAGAAGTCCATTTTTTTTTCAAAGGGTACGTGTCTCTATTCGGTTTTGGGACACTCAAATTCAGATTACGCATACAGAACAGAACTGCCTGTCTAGTCACTTGGCACACTAGAACATTTTGGTTAGGCACTTCACTCTAGAAATATTTTAAAATTCTAAGGAGTTCAGTCTTGTCAATGAGAATAACCTTAACTGCACCTTTATACAAGTTCCAAGGTTTATATTAGCAACACAGTCGTTAAACTTTTCAGGAGATGTTAATGCTTTGCCTGAAATGTTCCACAGTATGGAATTAAAGTAGGTCAAGTTACATGTAAGAATTCAAGATTCTCATTGTATTTGTTTTGCACCTTTAATGTCACACTAACCATAGAGACAAGAGACACTTCATCCATCACATTAGACTCAACCACTTCCCATAATTGCCTAAATTTTGAGGTCAGAAAGTAGTTTTATATAAACTAAAAAGATTTTTAAAAATTTGATTCAAGGAGGAGACATAATTCTCCTTTAAATTCCATTCCAGATAAAACACTAACAAAACAAACAAATTAGACAATAAATAAAAACATATGCAGTCACTGTAAAACACAATGTTTTATATGTTGCAGAAAATATGTGGGTAGTCCTTGAAACTCATGTGTTTATGTCCACTGAAGACAGATTCAGTCCTTAAAATTCTGTTGAGCTTGCTTATGTTAAGCTTGGGCCAAAATGTACTAAATGTGCATTTACTTCACCTAACGTCTATACAGTCCACAGTATTGATGTTGCTGGATTAAAGTCTATAATAATAACACATGTTTTCTGTCCACATAAGACACAGTTTGATCTACTGGCCCAGAGCAGCCCCATGGCTTTACCACCGCACATGTAAACGTGCTTGAAATGCTGAAGTCAGCTTCTTGGGGAGTTTTCCTTAAACTTGCTGAATTTGCTGAGTTAGTGGGTCAGACTTAATTTCAAACCCAATAACACCAAGGTAATTTGTTGTTGCACATTGCACCTGATAAGAATAATTTCGCGACGCTAAAATTATCCCATGCTTATTACAGGTTTTCCCCAAAGTAGCTCCTCTAATCTGCAGGACGTTAAGGAATGGCTCTTTAAGGTAAATGTATACATTCATATCTGTAAATTGCACACTAAATGTAAGGATCATACTTTGTAGATCAAGGAAAAATATTTATGCAATGTAATAGACATACAGTACACGAGGTCTTTATTGGAAACTGGCATGTTTTTTGGGGGGGGTGGGGTTTTAGGTGCAAAACACATGTTTTCCCACTAGAGGGCGCTTTTTACTTCAGCTTGTGTAATGAGCAATGAGTCTGTTTTTTCTTGTGATTTCTTATGTCTTTATGTCATCATAGGGCTGCAAAATATATTGCGATTGAATCAAAATCACAATTTGAGGTGACACATTAATATAATAGAGTGACCTCTGTAAAGTCCTGTCTTTTTACAGAAAAAATGTTGTACCTGTAGTTTAGACCGCTACAAACATGTTTTGAAATGCATGGGGTTCTTGTCATTGTTCATCAGTTCATATTTTAGTCTTCTTTCAAATGTTAATGTTCCTGGAGTTGTTTATGATGTGCACTTTGAATAGAATCCTACTTTAAAACATATATTGCAAATACAATCATACTTCTTTAGAATTCATTTTTCAGTCATGCCTGAAATAACAAATGTTACAATAAATATAAATGAATGTATTAGGTGTATTATAAGTCTTGCTACAAACTAGCAAACTTATCTCCACTTCGCAAACGTTTTTTTTTCCTCTGCTTTAACACCCCAAACGCGAAAGTGGAAAGTTACTTTCTATTTTTGTCCAGATAAAGTGTGACACTAATCTGAGAGGAACAAATTGTACAGATGCAACAGATCTAGAGAGTTAAACTGCAGTTACATTAGTGTACACGTGTCTTAAAAAGGCTTGGTTTTGTAAGTGATCCTACAACCCCCAATTTTATATTTATATTACTTACTCATGCTCACAACAGCCATAAATCATACATATTATGACAGGAATTTAGGGCGTGTTTTAAATGTATAGGTATGTTTGATAATAGAAAAAGTTCTTGAGTAAAAATAAAAGTAGGACATTTGACCCTATATATCCTCTATAATAGCCCTAGTAGTAGTGGTATTTTGTTGTACATATTTCCATAGTATCTATATGTATATTTATGTGAACTGCCTGAGTACTGAGTATACCTCGAGAATGGCTGAAGAGGAAGTGATTCTTCAGTAGCAAACCATGTAGCCATAAGAACCAAATAGTTGGTTTACATTTCTATTTCCTTCCTCTTTGTGTGGCTGTACTGTCAAAACCCAACAAGACCACATTGTCATAAACACCCACTGTGCTTTGAAAAGGAAAGGGTCAGCATTTGTCATCATTTACCACCCACCAGAATGGGTATTTTACACGTGCCAGGTGTGCTGCATTAGCCGACACTATTGGCAACAATACACTATTAACCAAAAAGAAGCTAAAATTACACTGAACATGAAAAAAACGTTACATCAAAATTGATTCTGCCTTTGAGGAAGTTGTTTAGTCATAGCCACAGTGGAATCATTTCTCATTGTTTGAGACTCAGAAAGAAACAAATGAATCCTACACAAATCTGACCAAACTATATGAACACTATCTTGGCCAGAGCAGGAAGGGGCAGTGAGATAACAGGACAAGCCCTGGACCTCAGCCATGATCATCTATTGGCCCAAAGACAATTACAGTGAACTGCGGTGAGACTCTAACTCACTGTGGCAGCTTTAACACAGCCATCCATTATAACGTTACACTGAGGAGGCCTCAGTAGTTTGTTTTACCAATAAACCATTTGTTTTGTTCTTTTACTTTGAGAGTAAACCCAAATATAAATAAATAAATAAATAAATATATACTTATCTGACTTATCTGAAATGCATGAGAATCTTGTAGATGTTTATGTGTTGCTTTTGTAAATGACACTTGGTTGCTATGCCGACAAGTTGACGTGAAGGTTCTATTTCTCAGTTACTGGTTTGTTTTGGACACTGGCTCTGCCAAGTTGAGACTGCTGCTGTTTTGCTCTTGTTTTGGTGTGGGTTACGGCCTACAGTAGCCCTTGTGTTCAGAAAATAAACAACCAGAATAAATTTGATGTGTTTCCTAATACCAGAACACTACAATATAATATCTGACCAGATATTTTGTTGTTTTCAGAGGAAATTACTTAAATAATTGCAATATTTGCCATTTGGGACCATTCAAGCTATGATTATATATATATATGTGTTTGATTAGTATTGCAGCCCTACTTCACAGTCAAGTTTATGTAATTTTAATGATTACACAGACAACACATATTGACCAACAGCAATTGTAAAATGACCCAAGAAGCTAGTTTTATTTTCTTTTTTTTGGTGCAATTATCCTTATAAAATATCACAATTTAAAGGGCCCATATTATGCTATTTTCTGATCCATGTTGTTTCCTCATCACAAACATACCTGGAGTTGTGTTTTGTTTCATTTACACACGTTTAACGCGAAAACCCTGCATATTTAGGCTGAGTTCTTCTCTCAAATGGAAAACACTCTGTTCCACATTGTGATGTCATGTGGTAATACAGGACGTGCTCCACTGTGTTTTTAAATTACATATACCTTCACTAGAATATTTTGGATGATTTCGGCCCTGGAGTTTCCAATCTCTACTGAACTAAATGTAAAAGGTAGCCGTTAACTTGAAAACTACCGCTTCACGACATCACAAGGTGGAACAGAGCATTTGAGCTAAACTAATAGATAGACTAATAATAAAGGGTTACTTAAACTTGTGTGCATGAAACAAAACACAAAACTAGCATCTCACACATATTGTAACAACAATATAACATGGCTTAAAACTTACAAGAGTCAATTTTGTGTAATATAGGACCTAATATAACTAATTAGTTTACATGTCATTTCATTGACTCTGCATTACTGTTCCCACACTGCCCCATTTTTATTGTTTCATTTGCAACCATTATTACATCTGTTGAGGTTTTTATATCCAAAACTCCCGACTAATGTTATCCCAGCATTCCCTGTAGACCCCCTATCTATCATCCCTGTTCAGCACACCCACAGTCCTCCTCATTGTCTAGAAGTGTGGTGCCCTTCGGAGTGCACTAAGTCCAAGTGACAAGCCCTCAGACTGACCTTGGAACACAAGCTGCTGCTGAACAATTTACAATTTTGTCCTGGTCACAATGCCAAGTCCTACACCTCAATATCAACTGTAAATTGTATTTTTGCTGGTGATTAACTTAAAATTCTTGCACAGCACACATCACTTATTACTATTGTTTATTGAGTACCTATACCTCAACCACAACAGGGCACATAAGCTGGACATGGGGGAAATCCAATGGAACATTTTAGTCTGTGATCTATATTAAGCTTAAAACAGCTACCATTGTTGTATTGTGAAAAATCAGGGTACATCCATAAATGTGTCATCGTCATAGTTAGTACTGTGTTTCTATACAAGTGTACAATTTGTTGCAAACAATGACTGCAAACACCCCTTGACCTCACGAGCGCATTCATAAAGTTTTTTCATAACAATTTTTTTCCCCGTGCACTTATGCCTTATTATTATTATTATTTTATTTGTCAGTGAAAGAAGTAAGTGTTTTTTTTTCCTTTGGCTCCCTTGTAAAGTTATGATTATCAACCCTCAGTATCTTAAATCAAATGAAACCAAGGAATAAAATGGATGCATGGCAAGTTTAAAGGTACCTTGCATGAATTCAATTACAGTTGTTTTCATTACTAAAAGAAGACTACCTGGAAAATGAGCAGGCCTGCCTCTCCACAGACCTGACCTGTAGTTAGACCTGAATGCATCGTCTGTCTGTCTCCATAACGATAGATAAGTTTAATACCATACTGTGTACCTTTAAATGCAAGGATAAGTGAAGGATAGAGGATTTTAAGTGGCTGTGGAAAAATTGAGAGGACTGTTACGGCCTTAGGACTTAAGTTCTTTCATTTGTTAGTATCTGTCGGTTATGTTTAGTATGTGACTGAATCTGTCCCCTCTTCAATATTGAATCCTAGCTGTGTGAGCCCTCGATGGTGATTGGAGGACTGTATTTCTGCCTGGCCAATCCTATGGCTTACCTGTAGCCGCCTCCCCTATTTAAGGAGATTCAGCACACCTGTTTGGGGCTGCTGGCCTTCATGGCCAGTCTGCCATCTTGTCTGTGTCTCATTTAGTTGTTAGTCACTTGTTTGTTTCTGTGTCTAACTTTGTGTGTGTGAGATGCTAGTTTAGTTATGTTTTTGTGTCTCTTGTTGTTTTGTCACTCAATTCTGTTTGTAGGTTTATGTGACTTGTGTTTAATTTGGGACACTCGTGGTTTGGTTTTTTGTTATGTGTCAGTTATTTTGTCACTCGTTTTTTAATAGACCTACGTGACTAGTTTCTTAGAGACACGAAACTTGTTATCCGTTAACCCTGTTATTTTTGTCTTCTTAGTTTAGGTTATTTTGTTCATACATGTTCATGCTTGAATATTTTAGACCATTTTGGTTACTTTGCTTTTTACTATACTGTTCATTCAATTGCTTCTTTATTTTACCATTTTTTTCCATCTGGTTTTCGTTACCTCCCTGACCCTAGCCAAGCTGGGTCGTAACAAGGACAAAAGCCAACAATGCTCAAATGTTCGTTTTGTAGAGTATCCCCTCCAATCACTCAAGGAGTTAATACTATAAAATGAGTGGAAGAGGCGTGATTCAGTGACCAGTGCAGCCCCTCCCAAAGTCAAAATCTGCAGCGTAACATTTGGCCTTGTCAGTGGGAGTCTTTTTTTCAAAAACTAACAGAAATACACCCACTGCTCTTATCCAACACAGGAGTGCATTTACCCGGAAACCAATGAGGAACTATCAAGAAAAAGCTGTGTGAATACAGCTCTACATGTTTGATGTGGCTGTGAAGACCTCAGCACATCTGGGCTTGGGTTTATCACTTCACCATGGAGCGTACATGCAGCCTCTTCATACTTGGTAAGACGCTAAGTTCATAACAACATAGTCCAGTTACAATTACAACAGCAATAGTTCTTTAATGCAGGGTTGAATAGATCCTATGTAAGTTAAGTTTTATTATTTTACATCTTTTAGTGACTGAATTAATACTAATCAATATAAGAAGGCAGTAGATGTTTGAATGTGGATGTACAGCCTCCTTTATCTTGGGAAACTTTTGAGAATGAGTACATGTTTATTTTAAATCTTGGTAGCAAAGTGTGTAATATTAGTGGTGGTAGTTATACTTTTAGCTATTATTTTTGTAGAACTAGAACGTCTACAAATGCTAAATTGGGAATATTAACCTTAGCATTTTTAGTAGAATAACGTAATTGTTCATATATTGTCTGAAATAGATGAATGATCCAAATATTCTACAACCACAAGTACATAAGTCATAACCGCAGCCTAACTTGGGTTTGACAGCGTTCTACTGTTCTCCCTTTAAAGTGATATTTATATCCACTGATCTCATGTGAAACAGACCTCCTGATGTTGTGAGCACTCTGCCGCAGAAAAAGACTGACTGGATGTTTCCAACAATTAGGCCAGCATTGTCATGTGCTTGGGGAAACCGTTGGAAACAGCTGGATATTTTTATAAAACCTATGTCCAGATGTGGAATAACTATTCAGTTTTATTTTCCTCACGTATTAATGACATTTGGTATATTTTCAAAGTGACTAAAAGTATTTTATGTTACTATTATTTATAGTATTTCTCAAGCTGTGGTGAGAGTACCACTGGTGGGCCCTCTGTAGTTTGAGTAGTTGTTTTATTGAGACAAATCTGTTGATGTTTAAACCGCCTATTACTATTTGTTACTTTGGTAGTTTGGTGTCATTTAAAACCTAGTCAAATTTCAGACCATGTTTTGCTCAAATTCTGGCCTGCATGTGTAAGTTAATATCTGGGTTTGTGATCAGATCTAATCTTAAGTGTTGTGGAAAGAACCACTGACTTATAAGAAATACCCAGATATATAACAGACATGTACTTTTGACTTGAATAAAAACATATTTTACATATTTGATAATGATTAAGAATCATTTTGTACATTCATTTTATTTAATCTGCATTATATCTGATTGATTTCTGGTCTCGACCAGCTGTGGTCCAGTTTATTCCTGTTATAATATTTCATACTATCCTTTTCTCGCTAGAATTTCTTCTCTTGACTTTTCCTCCTCTTTTATGCTTGTATAGTTATATTTGGGTGAGTGCAGAAGTCTGACTCTGCATTTGGCTGAAGAGGATGTAATATTGCGGTTTCCTGACACATACGAACAACTGCAGACTCCAGTGTACTATTCATTTTGACACAGTGGCTGGTAACAATGTGAGGGAGTAGGAAACGAATATGATGAAATTTACCTTTCTGTTATAGACTTATTAACATGTTGAAAATAATCTGCTAATTCCCCTATGATGGGAAAAGACGTTCAAATTAGGAATAAGGTGTAATGGAAATGTTCACGTCATTGTTTTGCAGTTCTGCTTATCTGCGTCACTGGGGCACAACGTCCAAAAATTCATTGCAGTCTGGGATTTGTACTTAAGAACGGTATATGTATAGGTAGGAAATTGTTATAACTACAAAGAAAATGTCCATTAAGTTGTCAATAGAAGTAAATTAACAATAACAATGCATTTAAATGTCTTAATTTTAGATGATAATGAATGCATGAATGAAGAATTTAGAGGATCATGTGGCAATAACACCATCTGCATCAACACTAACGGCAGCTTCCTTTGCCAGTGCAAAAAAGGATTCAGATCAAAGTCTCCCATGTTCTCTGCTTCATCCTCTGAACCATGTTCAGGTAAGACATTGCCAACTTTTGTGTTTCTTTAAAGTTGCCAATTCAATAAGTTTCCCTTTATATGAAGTTATCAACGAGTGTGAGGACCCAAACATCTGTGGCTCGCATGCTATCTGCACAAACATCGTGCCACATCACCTGTGTCATTGTGATCATGGATTTGTCACGTCCAATGGTAGAGAAGTGTTTCACAAAGAGGACAATGTCTCATGTATAGGTAAGATTGCAGTCACTCAATGCATATTACGTTGAAATGTACAACATAATAAATCTTGATTGGTTTCTTTTGAACAGACAGAGATGAATGTGCAGAGGAGGGCATCTGCGGTAAAAATGCAACTTGTAAAAACTTGCCTGGTAGTTATTCCTGTGTTTGTGATGAAGGATTTGTACAGAGCCTTTCTGGAAACGATAAGCAATGTGAAGGTGAATAGAAAAACTTGGTCAAACATTTCAAGAAGCCATTATATACAAAAAATAAAGAAGAGAAGAGAAAAAGGGCTTTCATAGAAGGTAGATGGATAGAGAGCAACATCAGGCTAGAAATAAAAGTGTAGATATATAAGACAAAATTTTTAATTATACTCATATACTCCTGACAAATTACTGAAGTGTTGCTCAAAATTAGTTGCAAAAAGTTGTAAGAATGAAGACGTTTCGCTGCTCATCCAAGCCGCTTCTTCAGTTCTGGTCAGATTGCTGGTGGACACTGCCTTATATCTAACTGAAGGGAGGGGCTACCTACACTGAAACTGTAAACTGCTATTGTTACAGTTACCAGCCTTAACAAGCCTCCATTCAACCTTAATGGCCCTGGCTGACCCTATTGTTCCCTATTGTTCTTTTTGTTGGGTCTGAGGATGGTGTTGTAGATGGGGGAGAGATCATGTCTTAGGCCCCCATTCCTGTTTAAGGAAGGATTGTCTTTCCTAGCAAAAATAGCTTATTTAACTCCCCTCTCAAACCATTTCTTTTCTCTGGCTAAGATCTTTACCTCGCTATCTTCAAAAGAGTGGTTAGTGGCTA
>KN483122.1:0-36016 GCA_000787095.1 Periophthalmodon schlosseri | reverse complement strand
CGTTCCCGGGCCCCCTTATGAACCCCCTGCAACCATCCCTGCTGCTCAGCCATAACTATTGGGCGGCGGAAACCAATGGCCAATCAAAATTAAGCACAGGTTGACGAGCACACAGATGGACCAATCATGAGCCTGTCTCGGTTGATTGTCCCCTGAAGTGGGCGGCGCTTCCCTATTCAATATGGAGTACAGAAAATAGATGCGGTCGATTCACTGCTTTGCCTAGCTTCTATTTTAGTTTTTTTTTTACACTTTTTTGTCAGTCGTTTCTTTGATTATCTTTCTCAAATCGTATGTATCAACTTTTATACGCCTGGCATTATTTAACACCGCTGAACGCTAAACGACAACATAGTGGGCTGCTGTAAACGGTGGGAACTACAGTGACACTACCTCAAACTTTTGAAAAACCTAAAATTCATCCATCGAGTGTGTTTTCACTATTTTTCACCATACAGACGAGGGCACAGACACCGAAAGTTGGCACAAAAGTTAGCATCGGATTATCGGGTGAAAGGTGACGGCGCTTGTAAATCGTAGTTCATAGGTAAGTTGTATGCAGTGTATGAATGTAAATTGCACTGGCTAAGTAACTTCACTGTCGTCTGATTGTTTTTACTAAGGAATAACGCTAGTATAATGGTGTGGCTTGTACCTATTGAAGCTGTGGAGAGGGGTTTAAATGAGGCCAGTTCTGTCTTAAAAGCCTGTCTTTCTCTGTTTTTCATGCTGACAGAATGCACAATGCGGCGAGTGTCTCGGCCTCTCTGGGATCCCTGGGACTGCTGCGGTTCTTCGGGGTGTCCTGGTCCTGGAGTCTGGCAGCAGGCCTCGGGGTGTACTTGGGAACAAAGAGCTGGAAATACTTCTACATCGCAGCCCGCACAGTCCGTAGAGATCTAAAGTGAGCTCAGATTTGTTCAATGAGTTAAAATGAATGAAAGGGGGTGGGATGGGGGTTACTCGGGGAAGTGTAATACCAAGTGGTCCAGTGCACCAAGGGACATCCCTTAAAGGTGCAGCGTGTAACTTTTCTGGTAAAGAGTCTGCTAACATCTTGTCTCCGTGGAGATGTTCTTGCTTTGCCTGCAATGTTCCACTGTATGGTACTAAACTCTCCGTGGAGAGACACAGGTGACACGACCTCCACATTACTAGTCAGATCTGTGAAGAGGTGACATTATTTTTCAAGGTATTTTTTTAAACATCTCTAATTAAGTAAATGTTAGACAGATGAGTTTAATTGCATATTGTGGAAGATTCCAAGCAAGGCAATAATATCTCCATGGAGGCAAGCAGATAGTTGTGTTGTAAAAGCAACAGACTCTACCACAGTTACTTAATTAGGTTGATTATGAAATGGCATCAAGTTTTTCAACATTCTTCTTACCGCTACTGGACTGTAGTGCAGACTGCAAGCCTGCCTTTCCAGTATAAAAAGTAAGAAATCTGACAACTGTTGACAAACTGCACTGTGGTAGGCCATTGATGTTGAACAGTATTATTTAACAAATATGCTTTATATTGGTTATAGAACCAAGTAAAAAGTTAAATTTGGAGCTGCATTTGAAGCTGCATTTTCTGACCAACAATTTCTTTTATAATGTATTTACATAAAAATTAAATATTATCTTGAGTTGATCTAACCCTTTTTTCTGATTCCCATCAGTGGCCTATATGTGCTGGTGAGGGTGAAGTTGGCTCTGTGGCGTTACATGAAAAACGGAAGCAACGTTCTTTCCATTTTTGCCGAGACGGTAAAGCGGCACCCAAACAAACCTGCACTGATCTATGAAGCCACTGGGGAGACGTGGACCTTCACACAGCTGGATGAGCTGTCTAACGCAGTGGCCCACTGGGCTCAGGACCAGGGCTGGGTGTCTGGAGATGTGGTGGCCCTGTTCATGGAGAGCAGGCCGCTGCAGGTGGCTCTGTGGCTGGGCTTGGCCAAAGTCGGTGTTGAAGCTGCACTGATCAACTTTAACCTTCGACAAGACTCACTCCTGCACTGCCTCGGAGTGTCAGGCTCTCGGGCTATTGTTTTTGGAGCTGAACTCGCTGATGGTAAGAATCTGCTGCCCTAAGCTCAACATAAAGTGTGTATATTGGGCACATTTTACATCTTTGTACTTCACAACAGCCATCCAGGATGTGAGTGCTGCTCTTAACCCGTCTATGGTACGGTTTTGCTCTGGGGAGCTCAGTGCTGCTCAGCTGACGGGCCTTAAAGCACAACCTCTGGAGCCACTTTTACTGTCTGCAGCCAGACACTCTCCATCACCCTGTCATCCTCGAAAAGGCATGAATGGTAAGTGCGTGCTCATATCCCGGCCTTAACTTAAAATTAATTTATATATGCTCACAGAGCAATAACTCTTTATTGTAGTACAATTTCTCAAAAGATTACATTATGTGTAGCAAGAGTCTTTGTACCAATGCAGTGATTAATGAATTCCTCCACAGATCGACTGTTTTACATTTACACATCAGGCACCACAGGACTGCCAAAGGCTGCTATTGTGGTTCACAGTCGGTATGTATTTTCCCGCAGAAACCCATAGAACAAATTGTATTCCAAACATTATTTCTGCCACAACAGTTACTACAGGATTGCTGCTTTTGGGTATTTTGCTTTTCGCATGCGCCCTGATGATATAATCTATGACTGTCTGCCTCTCTACCACTCGGCAGGTATGCAGTCTAAACCTCCCTGTCACTGTGAAATGCTTTTGCCCTTGTATAACCTTATTTATTTCAGGTAACATAGTCGGAGTTGGACAGTGTCTAATCAATGGCCTTACCGTAGTTGTGAAGAGGAAATTCTCTGCCAGCCGCTTTTGGGATGACTGCATTAAGTACAACTGCACTGTGAGTTACAAGAATATTTGCTTTAATTAGCAAATTCTATTTTATTACAAAAAGATGAGGAATAGTAATTACAGCGCTGTACACATACAGATTGTCCAGTATATTGGAGAAATCTGCCGCTACCTCTTATCTCAGCCAGTGCAGCCATCAGAGAAGAGGCACAAGGTTCGTCTGGCTGTGGGGAACGGCCTTCGCCCCAGCGTTTGGGAAGCTTTTACTGAGCGCTTTGGGGTGAAACAGATTGGAGAGTTCTATGGAGCAACTGAGTGCAACTGTAGCATTGCCAACATGGATGGCAAGGTCAGTTAGTTTTTTAACTGGAACAACAAAATGGTGTAAGTTAAGTTAAGTTGGTGTAATATTACCTGTCCTGTTAGGTTGGAGCATGTGGATTCAACAGTCGCATTCTGCCATTTGTGTACCCCATACGTTTGGTGAAAATAGATGAAGACACAATGGAGCTGGTGCGGGACAGCCGAGGCCTCTGTGTGCCCTGTCAGCCTGGTAATACTTTTCTCCTTAGTTTAGGTGAGTGTTAAAAGATTTCAGTGAACAGTGTGTGTGTGTGTGTGTGTGTATGTGTATGTATGTTACAGGTGAGCCAGGTCTTCTGGTTGGTCGAATCAATCAGAAGGACCCTTTACGACGATTTGATGGCTATGCTAACCCAGAAGCTACAAAGAAAAAAATAGCTCATAATGTCTTCAAGAAAAATGACACAGCCTATTTATCAGGTTTTATAACTACATTTAATTTGTATCATGTTACAGAAGTTAAGCCTTTATATTGACTACTCTGTCTAATCATAATTCTGTACTGCCTCTACAGGCGATGTGCTGGTCATGGATGACTTTGGCTACATGTACTTTCGGGACCGTGGCGGAGACACATTTCGGTGGAAAGGAGAAAATGTGTCCACCACTGAAGTGGAGGGCATTCTGAGCAGCCTTCTGAGTCAAACAGATGTCGCTGTTTTTGGGGTCACGGTGCCAGGTCAGCCATACAATCTGTTGATAGTTACTTGTACCTGTACATTTGTTTTGTTTTTTTATTATATTTTTGTGCCCAGGTGTTGAAGGTAAAGCAGGCATGGCTGCAATAGCAGACACCACAGGGAGCTTTGACCCAAACAGTTTCCTGCAAAAAGTCCAGCAAGCTCTTCCTTCCTATTCTCGGCCGGTGTTCCTACGTCTGTCTCCTCAGGTGGACACCACAGGTAATATGATTCACACTGAGGAAGCAAAAGCTTTACATTTATACTCTTTAACTTTACTTTGTCTTTTTGTAGGTACATTTAAAATCCAGAAAACAAGGCTGCAGCGAGAAGGATATGACCCACGGCACACAACTGACCAGATCTACTTTTTAAACTCCAGAGCTGCGCGGTATGAGGTTGTTGACGAACAGTTGTACAATGCCATAACGGAAGGAAATGTTTCTTTATAATAGGAGAGAGATTAAGACAGACGCGTGGTGCCTTGTCTGGACAGTTGCAAAAGCAACATCCACATTTTGGCATTAGTTAGTTTGGCTCCTCCTCTGGTCTAGTTGTAAACTGTAAACCATTCAGGGGAGAGAAGGCATGGTCAGAATTCTGTTACAAACGTAATGTTTAACACTGTAACACAAAGGAGAATATTTAAGGGCATTAGCCCTGTCCTAATTTCTCTGGATAACTAAGTAACTTTTAAAAGTTGTGATTGATTTATTCCATATGAATAGGACTGAAAATAGGATGTATTATTCAGTACAGGATTACAGTTACTTGAGTTTTGCTTGAGCACAAAATATAATACAAGATCAATTCAACAGGTTCAGGAAATGTGTCTCTATGCAGCTATGAGGTTATTGTTACTGTAAGAGCCAGAATAACATGTAGTACAATGAAACTACTCGATCAAACACTAACCATAGACCTAATTCATTTGATGTTTCCTTTGTGGAGGTTTGCAAACACAAACTTACAATTTGTGCCTTAAGTGCAATAAAAAAGCATTTTATTTCACATTCACATTGCCATGTGAATGTAGAACCATGAACATTGAGTCACATATTGTGGCTTATTCTGTGTCATAATACATGTAGTATTATTCAGTTTTCAGGATCCTTACATTTGTTAATCCTTCAGTGTAAATTTGATACCTAATTGTTATTAAACCCCTAAAACTCATGTTTGTTTCTTGTCATTTATAAAATATACAAGACAGTGGCACATTTGTTTTAGATTTATTTTTTGCACTTATTTCATGTGTCTGTTGACAGTAAAATCCTTGAAGAGAGTATTTTCAGGGGATGTTCTTTGCAGGCAGTGCAGAAGTAGGGGAACACACTGGAGGCGATGATATCTTTAAAGGTATAAAGAGGTGTTCTCTCTCCCGGGTCATAAAACACCACCTTGCTGCGGTCCATGTCTACAACTATTCGAATGACCTCTGGCTTCTTGGTCATGGTTAACGGCTCCCAGGGTGCAGTGCAGGCCTTGTGCTCTCCGTTGCGAAACCTAATGGTCCAGAATCCTTCAGCTGGCGTCAGGACGTGCTTACCCTTTCTGTTGATGGAGTCACTGGCCACGCCCATCACCCAGTAGGTGTTGTCCTTCACCTCCACGTCCCAGCTGTGGCGCCCAGAGGATAAGCTCTCAGCACCCAACAACTCAGCACTGATGTCAAAGCGTTCTGGATTGTCGGGCAGCTTAAAAATCTGTGTAGAGTTTTGGACAACTGTGAGGTCCTCTGACAGGATAAAACAGCTGGCAGCAGTGTTGGGGTCAAGAATCACAGGATCTAATGGGTAAAAGAAATCATTACTGGTGCAAAAACTTAATAATTTTGAAATGTATATGATATCCATATGATTATTTGTTGTAGGAACTTACAATGTTTAATTATACGCTTCATCTTTTCCCATATTTTGAATTTCAAAGAGCCCAAGTGTTTGGCCACATCAATGAGAGACCCAGAGATCACCTGTGGATCTAGAGTAGTTCTCCAGGTCCTGTAAAGGTATTAAACAGTTAATTGCTAATTCAGACATGGAAAACTTTATCAACATGAATTTAGTTACCTTTTGATCGTTTCTTTGTAGTTCTAAAGCAATATCGGGGAAAAATGTATAATTACTTAGTATTCACATAACAATTAATTCCATATTACATTTGCATAATAGTAAATACAGTAGCCTACTTGAAGAAATGGGATGTCTTTAGCTGTCATTTCCTGCTCCACTATTTTGATAGTGTTCGAAAGCGATGCTATTTCATTGTTTATATCTTCAATGTTCTGAGTTATCATTTCATTCTTTTGCTCTTTTTCTGTTATTAGGGCCTGAAGTCGTACAGCCTCTTGCTCTTTGAGAAACTTGTGGAGTGCCTCAAACTCTTCTTTGATTTGTGTTTCAGTGTGTTCAGCCTGGTTCTACAAAGACAAGAGGGATGATCGATATCACCTGTCAACATAAGTTCAATCTCAAACTCCAGTCTACCTTGACATGCTCAACCATCTCTTCGCACACAGTTTTGGCCTTTCTGAAAACTTTCAACTTCTCTTTTAAAGGTATGAGAGCTGTCCTCAGTTCCTCCTATAAAAAAAACAGACAGAAAATCAACACATATAACGTCAATGTAGCTCAGGCTGTCAACCCAATGTAGCTCTATTCAGCTGTCACACTCCCTTCAAAGGCCCATAAAGGCATGTGCATTACAGGCAAATAGGAGCACAAACATCTAAAGGAGCATTCGATATCTTGGTTGTGCAAACAAATTGAGCTTGTGTGTTGAGTTCAGACAGGGATACAATATGCCACCAGTAGGTTTTTGATGTTCTGTTCAAGGTTTCTCTATATAAAATGACAGCAGTAGATTTAATGTGACACCAAAGTAGGGCTCTAGTTTCAGACCCCCGGAGACCAACGCAATGACAACCCCAAAATATAAATCTATTTTTAGAGCTAATAAACAGTGGCATACATCTTCACACATACCTGAATCAACATATGGATTACTGGTTGTATAGGAATGTCTGTGTTGTATACGTTTCCATAACATGGCACTTGTGTTGTAAAGCTGCCTAATACAAAAGTAATGATTTTCTATGATTTTCAGGTGATAGATATAGAGCATTTTCACTTCTTGTATTTCAAATATCACTGTGACCAGAGCTGATCATTCCAAGACATAACTGCACTTACACTTTCAAGCCTTTTACTTAATGTTACTAAATCAATTCAAGTGAACAGGAAATAAATACTGTGATTGTTTTATGACTCGCACATGATTCTCATATGTCCAAAATGAAAGTGTGACATACCACAGTGCCAAACTCAGTAACTCTAACTTCTCTGACCTACCTTACAGTCTTGAGCACCTTCTTCTGTGGCATAGAGCTTGTGTCCAGCATGAGCAGCTGATTTCCCACAAAGGCCACAAATAGGCTGCAGGTCCTCCACACAGAACAGGCTGAGTTTCTCCCCATGCTCTTTACATGCATTTTGATCACCTTGTCGCCTGTCGTCCTTAAGCCTCTCGCAGGCCTTTTCCAAAACACTGCTCACCACCATCTGATCCATAGAGGAGCGGCGCCAACACAGTGGACAGTAGTGTGAATCCCTTCCGCCTTGGCTCTCAAAGCTGTCCTTCAGGCACACTTTACAGAATCTGTGTTTGCAAGTGAGCACTACTGGCTGACTGAGAATGAGTCCGCAAACAGTACAGCAAAGGTCGTCCTCCTGATAGGCACGTCTGGTAGCCATTCTTTGGTATTCTCCAAGGGGGCTTCGCAGTGTCATCCCACTCAGTCGCCTCCCCTCTCATGTGTCTGACAAGCTACCTCATCTTAACCCCAGCATTAAGTGCTAATGCCGCCACTCCCAAAGGCATATCCCCTGTTATGCACTGCTGGGTTGAGCATGCACATTGCACATTCACAAATAAACACTTCAACATAACAATAAAATAAGCTTTGAGATGTATAGGGGCCATATCAGATCTGAAAAGTGACAAAAATAAAACAGGTGACACATTTGTCCCCCACTCTCTTTTGTCTGACCCCATGCCGTGGCCGGCCCTATGATATTTGAGAAGAGTGTTGAAACGACCTGTCACTCTGTAATTAAAGCATTTACATGGAAACGATATCCCAGATAAGACCCGGCGTCAGGGCAAAAATAGAAGAACCTGACTTGGACTTGAGCCATGTGGGTGAACAATAGATGCGTTAGTTCCATTGTTTTATTTTTAGGTTTAAAAGTAATTTACTATTTTAATTCTGGCTGTGTGAAATAATAGTTATACATACACAAATATAGTACTACATGATTGTATTTTTGCTGAATGCACTTTCATAATTCTGGATTTATAAAAATTAATTATCACTTATTTAAAATACCTGTATTAATCCCACTAAGCTGACCTTACTTAGACTTTTCATTCTGGGTGCTACTCCGTGCAACACCAAAAATAGGATGAGATGGAATACTGGGGGAATATGATCTTGCCCTCAGAAAAAATGAAACTCTGCTGCTTCAGCCTTTCTGTAAGGTCTGCCCTGCATCACATACAACTTGGATTTGCAGTTTGTGTTAGATCCAGTGGGAGTTTAATTTCTAGCTTATCTAAATATAACTTGTTTGCACCTCAACAAGAGCAGTAAATAAGTTATAACCAAAGGCTTCACTTCAGTCAACTTCATAGAAGGCCATGCCCAACCAAATCAGAACACATATTGCTCATGTGCCAAGAGTAAATTTGATTTGTGCCCTTGCCAGTGTCAACAGCCATTACAGTCAGCCAACGCCAAGTCAACAGTAACTTCCTCACAAACAAATAATTGGCCAATGTTTGATTATTGATTGATTTATTTTTGATTTATTTTTTTTCTTTTCAAAGCATGTCTGCGGCCCTGGTTGCACCTGTCCATATGAATACTCATACATCACCCAGACAGACCAAATACAGAGATAATGAGCTGGCTTCTGTTCATGCTTTACTGAGCCAGTGAGCCGTAAGAAATGTGATATATTTGGATGTGTCTAAATGTGTTTTTGTTACAGCAGTCCTGAGGTTTTAGCTCTACTTTAGAAACAAAAGGCCTAAAATATGAATGACATTTGAAACCTGACCAGGTGTACTTATGCTTACCTTACGGTCCTTGAATGCCTCTTTTATAAGGAACACAGTGTGACCCATGTGGAGGCTGGTGGAGCGGCAGGCATAGCACAAAGGCTCCAGCTCAGTTACACACAGCAGAGACAATCTCTCAGCATGAACCAGGCATGGTTTATGGGGAAGTCCATAGTTATCTTTAAAACAGAGGGGGCATTCTTTGGTGCCATATTCAATCCAAAACAGTTCCAAACAACAGTTGCAAAAGCTACGTTCACAACAGATGCAGCTCAGGACAAGTGGAGCCAAAAAGATTTCCCCACAAACAGCGCAAAAAGACTCCTCTACAGCCTCGTATGATACATCGGCCTCCATCTGTGAAACTCAGTGCAGCTCTGATGGTCTCCCCAGTTTGAGACATGCATGTGTACACTATGTACTATGTGTTCAAGAGCAGGGAGAGGGCCAGATGATCATATGACCATACAACCAACCATTAAAACACAAGAACAGAAGAGCATCCAAATGAGCATATGCAAATGCACAAAGATTATCTAATTTAGTCTATGACCAGAGGCTTTCAGCAACTCCTGTTTCCAAATGTGTTATACAGTATGTTCACAAATTTTACAACACATATAGCTTATGATTAAACAGTATTAACCCAGGCGTGAAAAAAGACCTCTTGAGACTATATAGTAATTCTTCAACAAAATGAATACATACAATACATTTCATTGATTCAAGTACAAAACAGAATCATCAAAGTCACACTTCATGACACTTTAAACTTTATTAAGTTTTAAAAACAATGACAGTGCAAATAATCTCCTGAATGTAACATTATTACACCAAAAATATCCACTTAAACTAAAGAATGTGAAAGAAGTGAAAAGGAAATCAAATGCCAAATGTAGCTGCACCACATTTAAATGTAACACATAGTTGAGACAGCATCTGATTTTAAATAAGGCAATATAAGCATGTGGTTTGGTCAGCTGGTCACACCATGACAATACTGTGACAGTGACTCATGCATTAGGTAAAAGAAATAGGCTATGATACTCAGTTGTGTGACCAGTTCAAATAATTTGAAATTATAAAAAACATGAGGGAATTTAATGTGTACAGTGAGCTACATGGTTTAGCATGGCAAACACACATTAATTCTGTATAATATATTAATATTAAAGAGATGCCTTCATAATTGAAATTTAACATGATACACTTTATAAGACAATCTGTAAATGTACAGTGAAGATTTGGTTTTATTAGAATTCAATATTAACAATACACTTTCCACACTGGAATGTATGTTTTTTTTTTCCTTCAGATTAGCATATATATTTAAATAATCTTTCTGTCAGAGTGCTCATTGGCCCGCCCTGAGCGCTGGTGTCTGACCTCCAGGTGTTTGCTCTGGACGCGGTCGAAATGCTGCAGCAGCTCGCTGTAGTCGATCTGAATATGGGAAGCACGTTTGGATGCCACCTGCTGTTTAGAGTCCATGTACTTGGATTCATCCACAGTGCGCATCAGCTCCGGGTTTGGAACACACCTCAAGCGATGGGACAGAAGCTGGAAGGCCTGACTTTGAGGCAGCAACATCAGCAGACCGTACAGAGCCTTTATCAGATAAGGATTATTCTCCACATCCAACAGCTGAAGACGCAGGTAGGTAAAGATGGGGCTTTCTATGAGCTGCACAAGTTTGTCCACCTCCATCAGAAAGTCTACGGTCACTTCCAGATCTCCAAACTTCTGAATAAGATCATAGGCGTGTTTGTAATTTTGCGTGAGGAAACAAAGTGATACAGTGGCGACAGGGTTGTGGCACCAGGATCGGTACAGGCAGCAGAACAAAGTGCAGCTCTCCGGGGTACGCAAGTCCTTGAGCTGATTCCTCAACTGAAAGAGCTCAGCAGAAGTGAGCAGGATGGTGTTCAGGGTTTGGACCATGGTGGAGGCGAATTTGAGGTCATCTTCTTTGAGCAATATGTCAGCCATTGAGTGAAAGATGTTCTCTGCATGAAGTAACAAGCACAGCTGTCTGATGATAAAAGCTCCTCGGTTTTCCAGTAGTTTCCTTTCTAAGCTGAAGCGTTTGAGCAGGTTGATCATGAACTTGTAGAAATAGGAATTCATACTTGGAGTAGAAGGGGATGAATCAATTGTTTTGGCGCTTGGGTGCTGTCCAGACTTGTCAGGAACCTTTAACTCCAGTTTGTTGTCAGTATTGTCACATGACCCCGCTAGATCTGTTTGCCCTGCAGGAGATGAGGCAATCTCAGCCAAAACTTCCAGGTCTTTCAAAATGACCTCATCAGACTCATCGGAGAGGGTTTTGAGGAGCATAGGGAAAAGACTGTCAGTGTGACGAAACATTTTGCGAGGCGTCTTGATGTACAAGTGGTAGAGCCATTTTAGAACAGCTATGCGTGTCATCATGCCTGTGGAGGAGTCATGGAGGTGGCGGTCAAGCACTTGAACAATACCATCCAGGTCAAGGGTCACCTGAGTTCGGTCTGTGCTAGCCGGGGTAAAGAAGCTAATGTTGCTAAAACCAACAGACTCCTGTGAGGCATTTAACATGTCACTCCCATCTGACTGCACTTTGGGCTCCTCTCGAGATGGTGAACCTGGGCTTTCAGTTTTCACCTCCTCTTCCTCATCCTCGTCATCTTCAGGGGTCACAAGTTTCATCAGACTGTGGTTACAAGAACTGGCAGCTTCTTTTGTGTTCTTCTTTCTGTCGTCGTATGAGAGACAAGGCAATACTGCAGTCAAAATACCAGAGGAGTAAGGGAGCATTATTCGACCTGCCAACTGGATGAACTCTCTCATCCAGGTCATAGCAGTCAGCTGAATTAGGTCATTGGTAAGTTTGCTCTCATCTGCGACCTGGCAGTGGATGACAAGGATGTTGGCCATTTCTGCAAACTTCACACTGGAGGGGGTCTTTTTAATCTCCTTGAGAAATTCCCCCAACACCACCTCACATGTCCGACGAATCTCTTTGCTATTGTCTCCCAAAATCTGGAACAGGCCATCCAGGATTTCAGGAAGGTAATCCAGAAGGTGAATGTCTGGCACGCACTCCAAGACCTGAATCCAGGAAATGATAAATTGTCTGGCATATTGATTGTTTGAGTAGATTCTCTCTCTGAGCAGCGGGACAAACGCCACGAGATCAAACTTGTTACTTTCTGTCACTATGTCTTTAAGCAGTCGGTCCAGTAGTTCTGATCCGCTTTTCACGTTAGGATCTGGGTCTGCTGCAAGTTTACTCAGACCATCAAAAAGCAAGTTGAAGTGAGGGAGTACAGCTCCTCGGGCAACTTTGACAATATTATAGAGAGCCTCACATGCATAGTAACGTAGACGGCTATCAGAGTCATTGAAACACGTGAGTACAGGCTCGATGAGTTCCTTCAGGTACAGTCCCGAGTCCTTACCGAGGGCTATGGAGCAGGCTGCGAGTCCAATGAGACCCCCTTTGCGGCTGTGCGGGTGCTGGGAAAGCGCAAATTCCGAGGCCAGGATCTGTATAACATGTCTTATCTGAGTAGAGTTGTTCTGAGCCACAAACTCCCGCACCAGTTTCTCTATTTCCAAAGCGGCTACCTTCCTTTTCTCGTACAGTTTGTCATTTAGCGCTCTCACAATATTGGGCGTCAAAGGCGAAAAGTCCTTCTCCGTATTCATTTTGAGTGCGCCAAACGTACCCAATCTGGTGTACTTTTATCTTCGGTAATCTGCAATGAGACAGGCCGCATTTAAGTGCATAGAAAGAAGAAAACACTGCGCTTGTATTAGCAAAATGAGACGCTTCCCGTAATACAGTGCAGCTGACCGGTTACATCCGCCGGAAACACGTCACGTTTGCTACATTTATTTGGGCCCCACTTTGTGTATAGCATCGTTAGCCCCGTGCACAACATCACTGTGACTGAGTGCTACAAGTGTTATTTTTAACAGGTTGTGTCTCATATGTGCAAGAGAAAATAGTCCACTCTGCTTTTGAAATGGCGACTCGGCTTCCAATTCACTCACAGCTTTCTACCATAATGGAGACCATGGCAAAAACTGTACTTAGTCAGGTCTGCAAACTCGTCGATGAAGATACCGCTGAGCTCCGACTCGAGTGCTCTCGTCTCCTTTTTGCCAATTCTGCTTTGTCAGAAAAAGTGAACAATTTGCAATGTGAGCTGACTGTAGTGAAAACCAATGCCTCTAAATCGAGAAAAAGTCACCGGACTGTGGGAGTGCAGACAATCAGCATCAAGGGAGGGGGCCATCATGGTACTTTCATAGTTCTCGCATTGTACAACTTATTAGTATCGATTATTTTAACTTAGGTTTATCTTTCGTTTTAGATACTAGCCAACCGACAATAGAGAAGATCTTTGGTAAGGACTGGTGTAAAGATCTTTGGAAAGACAGGGATCCGTCTGCGCTGGATAAAGTGGCAGACTCCATAAACGATACATGTGATGAGGTGAAAAAGCATTGTATTGTTTACTTTGTTTGAGGTTGCATGAAAACTTTAACCATCAATTAACTATAGCTCTTCAACGGATAATAATTTAACATGGCTATTAGTGTAAAACTGATGGAACAATTGTAACTCCGTATTTTAATGAGTAAGAACAATGTTATAAAGACACAGTGGGAAGTCACATTGAAGCACTGCAACAGATGAATCAATTAAATGATTTTCACAATTTACATTATTTAAAACAGTCAAAGCTGATGTTTCTGTTTTTTTTTTTTTCTTTTTAGACTAATACTGTAATGAATCATGGTGATGATGAGAAAATGAAAGATTGCACAGTGGCATCCAGCAGCTTCCAAACAAATACACATGGAGCTAAAGGTGAGATTGAAACATGATTGAAACACAACTGGCTGGAATGAGGTCTTTGAACTTGTGTGCATGTTTGCAGGAGATGATGGTAAAGACCTGGCCACTGAGACGGCTCAAAAATCCAAACAGGAAGGTGCACATCCCTGCACTGTCCATCAGAATGAAAAAAGTTCCGATAGTTTGGAAGACAATCCCATGCAACTGGAAGAATCTAATGACACAGATGACATTAGCACATATACCATTCCCATTGAGGATGATGAGGAGGATGATGATGTACAGTTTGTGCACGAGAGTCAACAGGGACCTAGCCAAAGCATTCCTACAAACTCTGATGATGTTGACGATCTGGACGACCTTGATACATTTGATAACTTTGACTTTGTTGGCACAGTGATGGATTCAAGCCAAAGCAGTTTCACATGTCATATTTGTAACCGGTCATTCTTCCATAAGGGCACGCTCACACATCACATGAAATCCCACAAGTCAAACTTCTGCCACATTTGTAAGCAGGAGTTTCCTCAGGGGCAGCTGGACACTCACGTCTGCGTCCCTCCTGTTGCTTCACACAAAGTCAGTAAGTCCTGTGAGCTGTGTGGAAAAGTGTTTGCCAACCCCTCTGCCCTGAGGATCCATTATGTGGTGCACACTGGTGAGAAGCCCTACAGATGCAGCATTTGTGGCAAAGGGTTCACACAGAAAGGGAATCTAAAGTGTCACCTACGCATCCACTCTGGGGAGCGGCCTTTCCAATGCATGTGGTGTGGCAAGACATTTACACAGAAAGTCAACCTTAATCACCATTTAATGTCTCACAGAAATCAAAATTCTGCTGAAGAAAGCAGCAATGACGAATTGCATATATTAAGGACCCCTCAGTGACTGAAGGTTAACTGAAAATGAATGTATATGGTAGACTTGTTTATTTTAGTTGAGGAGAAATACTACAAATAACCATGTAGCAAAATGTCCTGTCATTTGTGAGTTTTTATTGTCGTGTTGCATCTTGTGTACATATAAAACATAAGCAAATAAAACATTTATATATCAATGAACCTTAGATAGTTTATTTTATTGTAAAGGGGAGCGTATGGTGGAGAACACACAAATTTCAATTTGTGGTTAGCATGCAGGAAAAGGGCCAATCCTGCCATCTACACATCAGTGTGGAAAGACTTAAATAAATGAATCTTTTAGGAACTTGCATTATAGAAACATGAACACAGTATTATTAGCAATTGAACTGAAATGTAAAGAAATAAACACATACAAAAAAAAAAAATCTACAAAAATATATGCATGGCTTGTTTGCACATGCTAAAACTCTGCTTGGCTGCTTTGAACAAAAACATGTGAATAAAATTTGTCAGTAACATTTTTTTCACTGACATGCTGCTACTTTCTGCTCTGTTGCATTATAGAATGAGGTATGAATTGTAAGTTGTGATGCTGGAGGTAGTTTATGCTAAATCTGTGCAAATGGAGTATCTGTCCAAAATATTTAGTATAAGTACAGTACATACCTATTAAAGGCATACTATGAACGGCATTAATGAGGTTATGAGGTTATTACAGTGAAAGTGTCATTTTGGTCTGTCCTGCATGCCTTCAACTCAAGCCAAATGTAGGGCCTGGTGCAGTAAACATTTCATTTGGCTTTTAATCTCATTTTGTACATATGTGAATGTAAATGTATCTACGCAGTGCGTTTCTGAGGTGAGCTCTGGGTTTACCTGGTTTTACAGTGAGACCATAAGCTTTATGGGGTCAGTGAATACACTGATGGTGATTGAGCCCATACTTATAAGCATAACTTTTCCCACAGTCCACACAGCTGTACGGCCTCTCCCCTGTGTGGGTGCGTAGATGGATGTTCAGAGAACTTTTCTGAGAGAAACTTTTGCCACAGTCTGGACAGCTGTATGGTCTCTCACCTGAGTGCACGCGCTGGTGCAACTTAAGGTATGTTTTCTGAGCAAAACGCTTCCCACAAACTGTACAGTTGAATGGTTTTTCACCTGAGTGTCTTCTGATATGAACTTTTAAACTGCTCAAATAATTAAATATTCGGCCACAAAACAAACACTCAAATCGTTTGTTGGGTTTGATGGCTTTTGGCTGAAAGGTCTCATCTTTGGCTGTATTCATGTCTATATTGTGTGTGTAAGCAGATACTGTGGGAACATTAGCGGTGGAAACTAGATTGTTCATTGTAGCTTCTTCTATGAGGTTTTCTGTGGTCAGAGCTGGCTGAGTGCATTGCTGGCTTGTATTGTGACTTTCAGTCATGAACTGGAAGTTGTTGAGCTCAGTTTGGAGCTGCTGCTCAACAGACCGGTGAAGCATGTTGTTCTCAAAAATCCCAGCACCTGTAAGGCCATGAAACCAATGTTATGTCATTTAAAAGGGTACCAAACGAAAAGGTTGCGTTACTTACCAGTTCGAGTTTCTGGTAGTGGCATGTGATGTCCAATGGGGTGATCATCGTAGGTCTCCTCTTTGACAAATATAAGATCTGGGTCTCTATCAATCAAATCTATAGTCTACATAAAGAGAATGCATTAAAAGGACCATCTACGTCAAATCATATTTTATGAACATGCCGCTTACCTGTGCCTGAAGACTTGTCATAGCAGCAGCATCAAGAGACTCCTTTTCCCGAGGTAAGCCTTTATCCTCTCTCCATAGGTCCATGCACCAGTCCTTTCCAAACACTCCCTCAATCTCTGGAGACTGGTGTGGCTGATCTAAATGGTTTTAAAATTATGACATTCTATTATAAACCAGCACCAAGAAACATGGCTAAAATGAAAATCTACCAAATATGGCCATAGCACAGCCATGCTACTGTTCAGTGTACTGAGTAAATGAGGGCCTAATATAAAGAGCTGTGCCTCTGACTACATCTGTCCAGTCTGACCTGCGGGATGCCGGGGGGCCATACTGTTGCCATGCAGGGGGTAGGTGTGCGCCTCTTTAGCCGCTCTCAGCTGGACCTCCAGTGAGTAGCACCGCTTCTTCAGCGCCTCATTTTCAGTCTTGTGCAGAGATATCTCGGTGTGAAGGACAGCGGAACACTCATCGGCGAGGTTGCTTATTTCCACAAACGCCGCTTTAGTTAGCTTTTCCCAGATTGCAGCTAACTGCGTGCGGAAACTTCGACTCGTGCTATTGCACATCATCTTCTCGACAGTTAGCCTGGCGATCCAAATTATAGGAAGATTGCCTCCGCACAGACGTCGAATCTAAATAAATTATCAGCGCCCACTGTGCCGAAAGGGATTGTGGGGGAAATATGAGTTGCGTTGTGACCGATTTGGCCAGCAGGGGGCGTTGTTGCTCATTATTGTCACCGTATCACAGAACCAGCGCTTTTTTTTTTTTACCTGAATCTGTAGCCTACGGTTTAGTTGATAGCGTCTTATTAAGTAATAGGTATATTTTAATGTAGTTAACAAATGAATGCAGCTTGGGATCAAAGGTAAGATCATGTATAAAAAGGCCATTTAGTTTAGTTTGTTTGTTTTCTATAAATTATGCCAACAAACAGAAAGCATTGAGCAGAGAGTCATTCTGGTGGGTGAAGCCATCAGCATACCCCATTCCTTCTATCAAAGTGGGTCTCCTTTGGCACATAGGACACAGTTTATTGCGCACTTGAGAAGCTCTCATCCAAATTATGAGGTTCCACCGTTGTCCAGAGGAAATGGGCAGGGCCCCGTGCATGTGCTGGCCCCTGTGCAGGAGGCCCTCAGTCACTCTGTGTTCAACCTCTACACATTCTGACTCACTGAGAGGAACCTGCAGAGGACACCAATACTGTGTGAATGTGCAAAATAAAAAAGAACATGGCGATACATAATTTGGACATACCTGCCTCATATCGCCAAAATAAAGGTTGCCTTCTGTAAAGTCTTTACCCAGAGAAACATTGAGAGTGATTTCAGCATTGTCATAATGGTAACTCAAGTCAAGATCCTCATGCATGTCATATTTAACCACAAAGGCCTTTTGGCTGTTCAGACAGTGTCCTCCCCAGTCTGGGTACAGGAGGGAGGTGATTGGATGCAGGTATTGCTCACGAAGAGGAGTGATGAAACCCAGGTCAAAACCAAGTTCATTCAGGAGGATCTGTGTTGAGGGAATTGACATTCAGGTATAGTATCACTAGTATTCTTTTACCACTGCTTGTAATTAGAACAGTGTCAATGCATTACACAAATTACCCCATAGTGGTTCATAGTGTTGGGTCTTCCTTTGGGTGCTGCAGACTGCTCAAAGTGCTCCAGCTCCTGAAGCAGCTCTTCACAAAAGTGTTTCTCAAATACAGGGAAATGATAAATCCTTTGACCTTTGAACAAAAAAAATGCTGTTTTTTATTTAGAAATGCTTTCTGTATCCAAAACAGCAACCATGTTCACACTGATCTTTAGGTTATAAATTGATAAATTGGTCTGTCTATGAATTGGTATATAGGCAGACTTTCCATCTGTGCCAAGCTAAATTTTACTTTGCCCCATACCTGGCACTTCATCTATAAGTTCCAACAGGCCCTCTTGGCTTGCGTTGGTGCCTCGGCAGTACTCCACTATGTGCTTGAATCTTTGCGCAAGGAAAGACTCCTGTGAGATGAAATGAAGATTTTAAGATTCATACTTTCTAGTACTAATTGTACAAGCAGTGCATGATACCTGGAGGTAATAAACATGAGGGTGCAGAGGTTGATAAATGTCTTTTATAGTAGCAGCTCGTTCAGCAGAAGTTACTCCTAAACACTTTCGTCTGTCCACTTCTTTAGAGATCTGAAAGAAACAACAAGAAACAATAATAATTTCAGATTTTTAACTAATCATACAAATCTAAAGAAGTCTGTTTTCCTAAAATAAGACAAGGCAAATGTCTGTCAATCTATAAGCCTGTTCACATCAGCCAGAAATGTGTGAACATGCTATAATATATACTATACTATAGATTGCTTATGGTCTCTACTTAGGGTGACCAGACGTCCCTATTTACCCGGAACAGTCTGCAGTCAACTCTGTGTTCCCTTTCCCAGTGGATTTTTCCAAAACCATTGATTTGTCCCAGTTTTATACAAGATGTGTCACAGGTGTCCCTATTTTTGACCAATTTGATATCTACCAACTGTAAAGATGGCAATATATTGTCATTTGTTTAGCCAAAATACAGAAAAAAACATGCTTGAAAATGAGCATAAGGCAAAAAATGCACTCAGCTGCACTTATAATAATATTCTTAATACTACTTAAAATATTTTTAATACTGTTAATCACAATTTTATTATTACCAACCACATGTTACCAACTAACACAACCTGGGGGTGCCCCAGTTTTTATTTAAAAAATCTGCTCATCCTATCTCTATTACTAGATATACCTTAACAAGGACATCTTCAAACTGTTTCTCTGTCACACACCCCAAGCTCTGGAGCACCTGTAAAAAAAACAGTTGAACTACATGCATTAAGTGTATTTATTATTTTTGTTGTATTATTATTATTTGTTTATTTTACAAACAAGCAATTCCATCAAAAGCTCACTGGTTTCCTTAAATACACTACACATATTTCCTACTAACACTTACAGGACCGTAGTCCAGTCTGAACTGCTGCTCCGACACGAAACGTACATGGACCTTGTACTCGTCCAGAAAAATATTGTCAGTGGTAAAGCACGCACAGTAATAAAATTTCCTCTCCTCCTTTTCACTATTCATTACTGTAGTTTACGATAAACTGATAGAAAACGAGAAGAAAACACGCAACTACAAACTCAACAAATGCCAAGTAGTATGTTTGTTTACAAGTTACACTACCGGTTTGGGCTCTTCAAAGTAAATTGCATTTTTTTGTAATATTATTATTTTTGTGATTAACACTGTATCTCTTGCTTAATATATACACATACTATGTTACTTTTATAGAAAAAATACAATGTAATTTAAAAGATCACATACTGTAATACCCTGACATTTCTGATTATTTTATTTTGCAGCATTGACGGAAACGACACTGTTCAACTTCCTGCACTGCCACCTGGTGGTTGTAAAACATAGTCGAAGATGCTAATATTGCATATTTTCATTCTGTACAGTTTTTGAGCAAGGTTGTATTTTTCAGTGCTATTTTGTACCTTTAAGACAAAAACATGCAATGCAACAGGAAAATGATCACACAACTTTTATTATTTACATTTATTTACAAACAAAAGAAAAAGTCCTAAGTTGTCCTATTGATAAACGAGCCACTGAATGTTGTTGCTGAATCATTGCCATAAATGTGCAAAGAAGTGTCTAAATGAACTGCGAGGTGTTTCTTCAGATTACAGTTTTTTGTAAATCCTTTTCCACATTTGATACACACAAATGGCTTCTCTCCTGTGTGTGTGCGTTGGTGCATGTCCAGAGTGCACTTCTGGATGAACCCTTTGCCACAGATGGGACACCCATATGGCTTCTCTCCTGTGTGTGTGCGCTGGTGTGTGTACAGGTGGCCTTTTTGTGCGTACTTTTTACCGCACAGTGTACACCTAAATGGTTTCTCTCCTGTGTGGCTCCTCTGGTGGATTTCAAGCTGACTGAAACATCTGAAGTTCTTGCCACACTGCAAACAGCTGAACCTTTTGGTAGAGGAGTTTCTCAAGTTATGAACCTTTACATTCCTACCCGGGTTATTGCTGGGAGGAACTGCATTTCGAGATTTTTCATTTTCCAGGTTGGTGCAGGCAGAAGAGAGCTGTAAATTCCACACACTTTCACTTCCAACTTGAGGTGACTGATTGTTCACTTTAATTACGTTCTCAGTAAAGAGGGGAGACTGGCTATTTGCAGCAAGTCTGACAGGTCGGGGGCACTGAGCTACATCTGAGCTCACCTGTATATCCACAACCACAGGCTTTCCTAAACGAAGCAAACGCATTGTTACTGTTCAAGTCAATTTTAAACAACATATTCTGCATTGGGCAACTACTGTGTTTTCACCTGTGCTACTCTCATCAGAGATTCCACACTCTACATCTGACGGCTCCTCCTTGATGACAATTAGTTCAGGCTGTTCCTTCACTGGGTTTTGAGTCTGCCAAGAACACAACCATTCAAAGTATTAGTGATATACTATAGAATGATCATCAGAAATAAACATTTTACTTACAGACTGAGAATGCTCTGTCTTTTGTTGTAGGTTGGTGTCTTCGGTGGAGGAGGTGATGGTCTCTCTTGGACTCTCCTCGGGATGCTGTGGACTGTAAGCAAACGCAGATACAATAACTATCAGAAACTATTACTAATATGTCTTAATTGTTCGGGTACGGGGTGTATAGGCCTATTCATGCAGTTGGTTCACCTGTTTATGGCAGGTTTTGTCCTGTCAGGCTGCACCACCAGTCCCCTGTCCGACGCGCCCCTTACCATTACTGCCGTGGACTCCTGTCTATTACTCTGCGCCATATAAAGTAGTTTCTCCATCAGCTGCAGTTTCTCTGTGAGTGAGGCGATTTCATTCCGTCCCCGGTTTATTTCTATTTTAAGCATCTTGGACTCGATCTCCACCAGTTTGCTTATCTCCAGCACAGCAGTTTTGGATAACGCGTCCATGATCGAAGAGAGCTGATTTTGAAAAGAGAAGACCGTCGACATGATGTGCAATGGGCTAAAAAACACTTTATCCAAAACGGAGCGCTGGTAAAAGCTGTGATTTAGCAGCAGCAATGATCAGAATTTCTGCAAAAGCAAATTCATGCAATATGAGCCTCTGTATTTTTAACCCGCGACTTCCACACGTCGGCCAGGAGGAGGCATTGCGCGTCGCACTTGCAAAAACATAATTTAGTGAACTGTGAATAATTTTTTTTTTTCTTTTCAGACTATTCCAATTTAAAGGTAATTTACATAATTTTGACATGTCCGTAATCATTGGTCACACTGGAATAAACATTTCTTCACTACCATCACGCACTGTAGAAAATGTTGTGATTGGTTGTCGTTTCAGGAAGTACCAATTGGATTAAGTTAGCCGACTAATAATTGCACTGGAAAACCGCATGAAACTCCAAACAAGTCTTTAAGGTAATTTGATAGACATGCTATTGATGCTATGAACTTAGAAATGTCACTGCACTTATTTTATATAATCATGATTTGAATGCGTTTGTTATGTATGACCTAAAACCTATTTTAAATAGAAAATAGACTTGCACACAGTTGTAACCTCACCTCACTTGTGGCAACACTTCCTCCTAATTGCTCCATTGTCTCTCTCTGTTCCTTCATCCTGCCACAGTGCTCAGTGACAATGGCAGGCAGAAGAGTGGTGGCTTTCCCGTCCTCGGCAGAGCTCGGTCCGGCGCTGGCCAGCCTGGTAATGTCCCGGGCAGAGAAGGCCATCTCCTCCCGGGGCAGGTTCACCCTGGGTCTGTCGGGAGCGAGCCTTGTGTCCATGTTGAGCAAAGAGCTGCTCGCTCTGCCTCAGTTGGACTGCAGCAAGTGGCTCTTTGCCTTTTGTGACGAGAGACTGGTTCCCTTTGATGACCCAGAGAGCACCTATGGCCTGTACAAGGTGGGTCAGAACAACTGGACTGAATTGCAATGCATTTAAAACTGAAAGTAAGCTATGCTCTTTATTGTTTCAGAAATCCCTTTTCTCTAAGGCCAACATTGCAGATAGTGGCGTCTTGAAGATAGATCCATCTCTACCTGTGGCTGAGTGTGCTGAGGATTATGTCAGGAAGCTTAAAGATGTATGAGGAAATGAAAACTATAACCGCCATTCCCTGTACTGCCTTAGTGCTCATATGTCATTATTGTATGTCTTATTGAATCCCACAGGCCTTTCCGGGGGAGACCATCCCAGTGTTTGACTTGTTACTGCTCGGTATGGGACCTGATGGACACACGTGTTCCCTCTTCCCAGATCACCCTCTTTTAGGGGTAAAGACAAAGTACAAATGCAATACTTAATGTTTCTGTGAAATTTTGCTTGTTTTGGACTTGACTTAAGTTTTACTAACTGCCTAGTCAAGAGTTTCTGGGGTCATTTACTTAGTCGGCTGAATCCCCGGCTCTCTCTCTGTATTGAGCTTCTTCAAATTATACATTATACAAAGTTAAGACTTTAGATAGTGAAGTTCACCCCCTAACACCATAGACCACAATGCATGATCTATACATCAATGTAACTAACCATGTAACAGTGTAACAACACCGGGGTAACATCCATATGTTATCCTCCATAAAGAATGAGTAATTAATTAATTATATAAGTTAACAATGAAAACACACACTTGCTAGCCTTTTCTTATTACATTCATATCAAATTTGTGTAATGGGTCATATTTGCATTGCATTGTATTCTCCGTTAAAGACACCATGTTTAATCAAATTTTGAGTAACACAAAATTCTTATATTAAAAAGCATATTTTTCATGTAGTCCTACTCATTTTGTTAACATCTTGACCCAACCTAGATTTTGCTTTCATTTAAGGCCTTCAGTTCCCACACACAGATTTTTATTTTTTCTTTCAAACCTTAGTTCTTGCATGTGGTTCAAGTCTATAAACGTATCACACATGTTAAACGACAGAGCATCTCAAATTTGCCAACAGTTTTGTAAATTCTGGGTAATAAAATATAGAAACATGGTTGTTTCAGTGTAAGAATATGAAGCATGTTATTCAGCTATAGGTTTGACAGTGGCCTACTAATCAGAGCAAAGTGGGAGTTTGAGCTTTGAAGTGGTTTCTCGTCCCCTATTTTACAAATGTATATTTTCTGTACACTGCAAGACACTCCCTCCAGTACGTATAGATTTTTATAGACCCAGGCCAGCGCATGTTAAACCTTGTGGTCCTTGAATGCCAGTGCTTGTTACCCGTCTATGGTAATTCTCATGGTATACTGTTACAGGGCAGTTTTTGTTTGTGGCTCTTGCATTTGGTGACTGTACTCATTAAATGTGATAGATGGTGACTTTTGCTTTTAACTTATTTTAGGAAACTGAAAAGATTGTGGCCCCCATCAGCGACTCTCCCAAACCACCACCACAGCGAGTAACTATGACCTTTCCAACTGTGAACGCCGCTCGCTGTGCGGCTTTTGTATCCACTGGAGGAAACAAAGCACCCATTTTAAAGGTAAGTGAGAATAGTAAATGTTATGTATGCCATAACTTTAAAACTCATCACATCCATAGGAAAAAAATGACTGAAGCCTAAAAATTGAAACTGTAGCCATGTTCTTGCAGGAAGTGCTGGAGGGCAGAGAGGGTCCCGCACTGCCGGCAGCACGTGTTGTCCCAGAGAATGGAGAGCTGTTCTGGCTTGTCGATGACCCGGCTGCGGCCTGTTTAACTTTACAAGTGGAAAGACCTGGTTCTGGGGCCAAACTATAGCACTAATAGCAGGCCATCCTGACTCTAGACTTGGGAACAGTAAGCCTAAGGCACTGACATTCCTCTTGTGTAAAATAAACAAATAACATTATTACATAAGAAAATTGTGATGTTTGTAATTTTTTTTAATATTATTAAAAGTATTCAATGCATTTACTATTGAGTTACATTTTATTTCTCGTAGTCATACTATAATAATATCTAGTGTCTATGTCCCATTTTATTACTCTTATTTGTTGTAATTTTTGACAACTATGAGGCCTAATATGTACACAAAAACAATATTAAATAAATTAATAAAAATGTCCATTCTATGTTACAAGTGTAATTTCAATCTACTTCCATATTACATTTTATCCGTCTGTATTAAAAAATATTTCTATTAATGTGAGAACAGAATTTACCCATGTTCACAATCAAACTGATAGCCAGGGGCCCATCCCCTTTAACCACAGACCGCCCCTTTAAGGCTCCACTGCGCAGTGTTGTCACTTTTTAGGAGGTGCGGCAAAGGTTTTATGCGCTACGATGACCGCGTTTTGTAAAGCGCGTTAAGTTTTTCCGATAGCGTGTCCCTTGTTCAGTCACGGTATGCACGGTCTTGCCTGGCTCTTCCTGGCCCTGTCATGCTGCGGTCCTACCAGCGGATACTTCTCGGAGGAGCGCTGGAGCCCCGAGTCTCCGCTGCTTGCTCCCCGGATCCTAGTCGCTCTCATCTGCAGAAACTCCGAGCACTCTCTGCCTTATTTCCTCGGTACCATAGAGCAGCTAAACTATCCCAAGGACAGAATGGCGCTGTGGTAAGTAACCGTAATACAAAACCATGCTCTGTGCACGTTAGGAAATCATAAGCCAAACATCGTTGCGCAAAACCTGGTAAGAGAATAAAGAACTAGCTGACTTCTCTCAAAAAGTGGGGAAGGGGACAGACAGAAGTGTGTAGTGTCTTCATCTGTATACGTGGAGGGGAGGGGACGAGAACACGAGGATGGACCTATGTATGAACCTACATTTGAAATATTAACAAATTTGGATCATGTCTGAACAGGTCATAAAATCCCATAAATCCTATCCCATTCCTACAAAAAGCATGCAGTGATGATGGTAGGGGTGGGTCTTTTTGGATTTTTGCATCAATGTTATGTGCAATGCATATGTTATACTATTTTTTTCTTATATTAAACAAAACAAAACAGAAACTACAAAAAAACAATGAGGCTTACTTAAAAAACTGACATAAAATACACCCATTTAGACAGGTACACACACTTGCAAACAAAGGCTGTCCACTGTTCCATCCCCTTTCACCTTATTATGCTGCTTTATATAAAATTTGGATTGTTAATAGATATTTTTTTTTGCTTTTGTGAGATACAATTTAATTCACAACTTTCTAAAATCCTAAACCAAACTTTTATTGGGAATATGCAAACGCTAGTGCAGTGTTATAAACCCTGAACACTGAGGTTTGGAGCTTTTCTTGTAAACCCACCAAATGCTGGATGCAGAAATGGACAAACTGTCATTTAAATCTTTTATAGTTGCAATTATGCATCTTTGCAGCATTGAGCCATATGCTGACTAAGCTGCTCTAAACATATACCCCACACAATGGAAGCCAACGTAATGTTTATACTAATACTTATTTGAGATCAACATTGTAGGGGTTGTGTGTGGGGTCATGCAGACAGATAGAGAGACGACAGGGATGTTTTCGCAGGAAGTCGCTGTTTTCTCACAAAGGCACGTGAAATCTTTAACTACACTTTGACTTGGCCGTTTTCCACCTGGATGAAACTCTAGAGACAGTTTTTGCTGTTTCATTCTTGGCATTATAACATTTAATTTAAGATATTGCTCAAACCATAAACTGTGAATGTAGAAGACTTTTTCTCCTTTTATGTTGTATGGAGTATCATTAACACTTGTGCCAGTTCCCAAAGCAAAAGACAAAGGCTTGTGGAAAGTACACACACAAACGCAGCTATTGTTGTCCAAGTCGCAGTATCATGTTGTAACTTTGCTTGAACTCACTGCAATGCCTGCCTTTCTTAAAACCAATTCTCCATGTGTTTTGATGTATGTATTTTTATATTCAGGGTGGCCACTGATCATAATGAAGACAACACTACAGATATTCTACGTGAATGGCTCACCAAAGTCCAAAACTTGTACCATTATGTGGAGTGGAGACCCAAAGAAGAGCCCCAGTCAGTACTTTTGACTTATACTGTTAGTAATGCAACATTTTGGTTGATAAAACCCCAAAGTTTAATTTACAAATAAATGGTTTGTAGATTTTATGATGATGAAGAGGATGGGCCAAAGCAGTGGACAAACCAGCGGTATGAACATGTTATGAAGCTGCGTCAGGTAGCCTTGGAGTCGGCACGAGAGATGTGGGCAGACTACTTTTTGGTACGTAAAAAATGATAAATAAAGTAACTAAAATAATTATTTATTTTTTATGTAAATTACACAATAAGATTAGATCAATATGTTTTAAACCAACGTTCTGTGTGGCAGTCCATCATGAATTTACAAATAGTATGGAAGTCTTTGTGTAAGGATAGTAGAGAGAGTATCTGACGAACAGTGTTAATTTAATGCTTCTTAGCCTTTAAAAATAATTATGTCTCGTAATATTTGTATTGTATGTTTTGCAGTTGGTGGACTGTGATAACCTCATCACTAATCCCAATGTATTGTGGAAGCTTATGAAGGAGAATAAGACCATAGTCGCTCCAATGCTTGAGTCTCGTGCTGCTTATTCAAACTTCTGGTGTGGCATGACCTCACAGGTAATCACAGCGTTCACTTGGCTTTGCCTTTCAGTTAGTTCCATCTTATTGTGACCTTAACTGTTAATCAACTGTATTTTCAGGGTTATTATAAGCGCACCCCGGCCTACCTGCCAATGAGGAAGCAAATACGAAAGGGTTGTTTTGCTGTGCCAATGGTTCACTCCACGTTTCTAATAGACTTGAGGAAAGAGGCATCCAGACAGCTGGCTTTTCATCCACCACACCCAGAATACAGCTGGGCTTTTGATGACATAATTGTATTTGCCTATTCAGCTCGAATGGCAGGTGCGTTCACTACACAATACACAACGTTTCACCATTGAATTATTGTGAAATCTAACCAACATTTTTGTTCTTTTTCCTCATTTAGATGTTCAGATGTTTGTATGTAACAAAGAAACATACGGTTACTTCCCTGTGCCTTTGCGATCCCATAATACTCTGCAAGATGAGGCTGACAGTTTCTTGCATACCGTTCTTGAAGTAAATGGTAAGGTTGAAACATTTTGCATGTAACTCTAGCTTTTCTGCAACAATGTGGCATAACGTTCTGACCATTTCACTCCAAAAGTGTTTAACCTGCCACATGTTAAACACTTTTCTTTTTTTCAGCTATTTTGACTTATGCAGACCTTGAACACCATAGCTGCTTTTGCATTTATTTTTATTACTGTACTATACTTATAAAATATAATATGAAAGAATTTTATTTTATTATCTTGTTGGATTGTCATCTTATTACTATATACTTTATTATCTCTACTTTCTACTACTTTGTCTTGTGATAACTAGGCCTGTCACAATAGCAGATTTAAAGCATGATATATTTCTACACAGAAATATGAAGATAAACGATAATATTGAAACAACTCTTTGTCACTGACACAAAGCAGGATAATCCCAGTAAACGCTATTTTTAAATAGACAGTCTCATTAAAAGGCCTGAGTTGCAACAAATGAATAACAGAATAAATCAATAATTAGCAATAACAGTGACTTATTCAACCCTCTGCAGCTCAAATCTGCACACGATAAATACTGAGCCCCAAACTATATTGTTTCAACTATTATATATTGAATGATAAATCGATGTAGTAATTATTGTGACAGGCCTAGTGATAACACTATGCAAGTTCATTCAGTGCATTTAGACCGTTTTTGCATCCATTTTCCTCCCATTGAACAGTGCGCCACCCTCCTGTGACGCCGTCTAAGTACTTGCCAACTCCTGTTAAACGACCTGACAAGATGGGCTTTGATGAGGTGAGTATAAAGAGATGTGAAAAATACCTTTTTCCTGAATCTATGCCTCCGCTTGCTTTGAGAAGTTTATCATAATATTTGTATTTACTTCACTCTTTTGCAGGTTTTTATGATAAACTTAAAGAGGCGTACAGATCGCAGAGATCGCATGTTAAGGACATTACAGCAGCAAGAGATTGACTGTAAAGTCATTGCAGCTGTTGATGGAAAGTAAGTGTCTTAAGCCAAAGTCACATTTTTCACAAGCCAAATAGATCTATACGTGCTGGTCCCAAGCCCAAATATACAAACCAGTGCCTTTTGGGAAGAACAATTACCATAAACCCGTTTCCAAGTCAATATGCATATCCTGGACTAGAAGCTGCACACTGTTGGAGGGGGAAAACAACTAATTGTGTGTGTGTGTGTGTGTTTAATGCTTAAAATATCAAAATAAAAATCTGTTATGGCATAATGTCCTGGTATAATTTTCAGGGCAATGAATACAAGTGAAATCCATGCTCTGGGGATCCATATGTTGCCTGGATACAGTGACCCCTATCATGGCCGCCCCCTGACCAAGGGAGAGCTCGGATGCTTCCTCTCTCACTATAACATCTGGAAGGAGGTCTGTATGCGTTATGTATTTACCAGATATAGTTTAAATGATTATGATTATGATTAGTAAAACAGATATGTATGATTTGTTTTAGATTGTTGAACGGGGTCTTCAGACTTCTCTGGTGATAGAGGATGACCTTCGTTTTGAGGTGTTTTTTAAAAGACGTCTTATGAACCTAATGAGTGAAGTGGAGAAGGAAGGCTTAGACTGGGACCTCATGTAAGCTTGGACACAAACATACTGCTCTTTGTCTTTGTCTTACTGTGTATTTTTGTCTAGACTTAAAACCATGAATCAGGAGCCACCCACCCACATAGTTCTTTCTGCCACTCTGATATTACATCATGACACAGAAACAACTATCTGGAATATTCTTAGGCAGTTGTTTCTTCGTGGCTTTCGTCAGTCTTTCCACACTTATTCCTTCTTTCTCACTCTTTATAATGCACCATGACAGGGAATCTGCTGTCTGGGATGGTGTCAGACAGTTGTTTTCACATAATTCTTAGTGAATTGTTAGTGTGTCTGTACAAATCTGGTGCCCCTGCCAGTAGTTTCTGTATCAGTTATTACCCCAAATGCTTTGCAATATGCACTGTTAAAGAAGACATATTGTGCTTGTGTCTGCTATATAGTTATGATGACACCCATGGATCATTATGTTATAATTTGCACATTTTAAATCTCAACATTCTTCTAAAACAACTTAATAAAAGAAGTCCGCTGACTTCTGCGTTAGAAAACTGCGATGCCCAATGTGAGCTGACGTCATGGTAAAAGTTACAACAAAGAGCCATGGAGCTATCGGGCCCTCCTATGGATACTGGAAATGACAAAATGACTGCGTGACACTGCAAAATTATACGCGTATCATCTTTTAAGAAAATTAATTTGTAGAACGAAGTACAGAGCAGTGGGTGTATGCTGGTGGGGGTGAAAACAGGGATTGATCTTAGAAAGCTTAGTAATAGATTAAAGATTGCTCAAACATGCACAAATCACTCGAAAAACAACTTCAAGAGGGTAGATGAGAAGGGGAAACAACTATAACATGGTTAAAAGCTCTGAAAAGTCAAAGTCTGCTTTAATGTCTTTCAGTGTCATTTCTTTCTCAATTATCTGAATTAACATTATACTGCATAATGTAAAACACACTTTATCTTAACCAGAAGACATCAATGTACAGACCCTTTAATATAGTTTATGTGCTTGTGTGTTTTAGTTACATCGGCAGGAAGAGGATGCAAATTGATCACAGAGAGAAGGCAGTGCCTAATATACACAACTTGGTGGAGGCAGACTACTCCTATTGGACATTGGGCTATATGATGTCCTTACAAGGAGCTGAGAAGCTTTTAAGAGCCGAACCACTATCAAAGGTTTTGCCAGTCGACGAGTTTCTACCCATCATGTTTAACAAGCATCCTGTGTAAGTGCAACTAATTCATTTTTGTGTCAAAATCAGTCAAAGCATTCAGAAATGAATTTAGATTTTTGTCTCAGGTCTGACTACATGGAGCAGTTTGAGAACAGAGACCTGAAGGCATTTTCCGCAGAGCCTCTTCTAGTGTATCCAACGCACTATACCGGTGAGGATGGCTATGTTAGTGACACAGAGACCTCCACTGTTTGGGACAATGACAAAGTGCGTACAGACTGGGACAGGGCCCGTGCAGGAAAAACAGGGGAGCAGGCGGAGATCAGCACAGAAGCCCAAAACTCAGACGTGCTCCAGTCTTCCCTCGACAGCACGGCCCGGGACGAACTATGAAAACATGTGAAACGTATAAATATGCAGAAGCAAGGCACATTAAGTTTGTGTACCTTTTCATGTCATGTGAGGTATGAGTTTGTTAAAAATGTGACTTTTTCCATGTTTATTTCATTTTGTAAACAAAAGTGAAGGTGCTAGACTTGTCATTTGAAATGGCATTTGCAGTGCCCACCTATATCTGTTATACAGAAATAGCATTGTTTTTTGTTTTCATGATTGCGTTGCATTTCAGATTCCATGATTAACACTTCACTGGAATGCTATTTATTTGGTTTACAACTGACTTTATGTAGGCATGTCTGTCTTGAATAAATCCGTTACATTTTTATTAATTGTAGTTTATATTTATAAAATATTTACATATCTTTGTATCACACCTTTTGAGAACTCTAGTTTGTATTGCTTACACTCTACTGGTGTCATTTAGCTGTTGACGTGTGAAAAACCACAGCGCACTAAACTGGATGCGAGGCAGTGTGCGGAGTCCTTTCAGAACAGTGTACGCTCACCAGACTCTTCACATGTTGATTAGTGTGAACACTTATGCCTATAAAAAAACATTTGAGGTTTGGCTTTAAAGTCATGATTCAACTCTGAAGTGGCTAGATCTCCCAACATGGGTATAACTGTATCCACCCAGCTGTTAATTTAAGTCACCAAAATCATACACAGTAGAGTTTAACTGAATTAAGATCTATGTATAAAATGAAATTATACCTCAAGATTGCGAAAGGCACAAAAGACTGATGCAGGGTATTTTCAAAGAAGGTATTCCCAGTACACTTATGCTTATTATTGTATTTATATTTAGCAAGTAATTTCATCTTTTCAAGTGATGGAACAGCAGGGGGCGCTTTCCTAATATCCACCAGGGACACACCATAAATGTAGGTCCCTATTTGCCCAAACAGACCCTGGGAACAGAGGCTCAGTGAATATTGAGGTAACAGGGTAGGGGTGAGAGAATGTGATGTGTATTCTGTTTTTTGTACTACAGTTTATTTTTACAAACACACTTGTTGCTACCTAAACATGAGAACTAATTGACCCAAAGATACGATGTTCTAGTGTTGCCATATATTTGCATCAGTGTCTTTGGGCAACACAATTCACTCTCTTCTTTCATATTAATAATTTGACTGGAAATCGGATTCATCGGATATTTTTAATTTTTGGTTTTTATTTTTAATTGAAAGAGTGCATCTATAAATTGTCTGTTTTACACATCCACTCCATTGGACTTGTACGTCACTCTTTCAATCAAGAACGATGATAACTTCACAACACAAGATGTCACTACAGAACTTATTTTTGGCAAAGTATGTATATGTGGATAGTCATTTCAAGGCACACTTCCCTGTTTCTATTAGTTAGCTACATTTCACTTTACTCTTGTGATTTATAGTGACCAGAAAGTCTGCGTAAATATTTAAATTTTGCAGAGAAAATTACTTCAAATGCTACGGCACCTTGTCAGTGTGATAGGTGGGGCCACCACAGTTGCCTTGAAGATGCACTTCCTCTTCTCAGACTATTGCAGATGCAGAAGCATTGGCCAACCACTAAAGCTCATGTAGGCCACAGGGCAATGACAGCAGCAACCTCACATGTGCAGTTTAGACATGTACATGTTTAGGCTTAGCTGAAGTCACCTTATCTGATAGTTTAACAGGCAAAATCAAAATGAAGATGAGGTGTGACTAAAGCTGCTTGGGTCTCTGTTCAAGTGGCTGTAGGAATGGAAGAAGACCAAGGACCAAGCAGCGATGGGGCCCAAACGACAGGTAGGTTTGTGTGTTTTTCATGACAATTGGCCTATTAATAGTTTATGTCTAATGTAATTTTGAATATATTTTCTAATAAACATATTTTGTAGTTAGGTGTTTTACCCTTTTATCACATCCTGTGTTTATAGACCAGTATATCCAAAATGTTACCAACAGTATAATTCAACAACATGTATAAATGATACGTTGTTAGTGTAAGTGCAATTCTGGTGTAATTCATTAGAGCTCTGACAAAACAAGTGCTTTTGTGCTCTTTATGGGATGTGACACAAACTGTGAACAGGATGTGGTTTACCGAAGAGAGAGAAGCAGAAAGAGTAGTGAGATTGCATTTTGCTTTTATTTGTAGCTTGTATTTCAAGCAGAAGTAACAGGATCAGCTGAAGTCCATCATAATTCATTGGTTTATTATCATATAACTGTTTATTCATATGACTGACATCTTTGACATATTGTATATGTATAGCTTGTTATAACTTGATTTGTATACACACTTCCTTAATATCTGCTCTTTATATAGCGCTGCAGTAATAAGTTCATTCCTTCCTGAGAGTTTAATTAAGTTCTATCTTATATTTAAATAGAGCTGAGTTGTACCATACAGCATCGATGTTGTGGGCACTGGGCATATCACTTCACATTTGTTATTAATAATAATATCTTAAAATATATAGCTTTAAAACTTAAAGATTTTCATTTTTTCATAGCATCTTCAAGTGCTGTCAGCCTTGTTACTAGCCAATCACTTTCCAGCATACAGGGCCTACCCCACCTCAGGCCCATAGTTGAAAGGACTGCCATAGCCACCCAGAATCCCCCCAAAAATGTAACTGTGTGTGATTGACTTTTTTTTTCAGAGGTGAAGAAAACGTGTCGTAAATCTGACACCAAGAGGTACAGTGAGATCCTCAGGGACTTTGATAACTTTGAACTGTCTTTGATCTGCAAGTAAGTATTTTTTCTGCAGTAGTAAGAGTAAAAAATATTTCTCTTTGCACCAACATCTAAAATGATGAGTTCAAAATATATTTTTTACATTTTTAAAGCGGAGAAAAAGTCGGTTGAACTAGTGTTGGATGTAATAGTACTTTTTCATATATGTAAGTGCACTGGAAGTAGTAGTAATCATTTCATTACCACATGAGGTAACTTTAGACCAAACAGATCCTCTGGTTAATCGTCCACCATCTTCTTGCCTTGTGGAGATTTGTCTCCACATATGCTTTGCCTGGAATGTTCCACAGTATAGCATTTAAAGGGCCCATATTACTATTTTCTGATTTATGTTATAATGTTCTGCCTCATTCAAAAACATACCTGGAGTTTGGTTTTGTTTCATTCACACATGCCTGAGTAATCCTTCCTTATTAGTCTGTCTACATCTCCAAAGCTCAAAACACTCTGTTCTACCTTGTGATGTCATGAAGTGGTAGTTTTCAAGTTAACAGCTACCCTTTATCTTTAGTTCAGTAGAGATTAGCAATTCCAGGGCTGAAATTATTCAAGTGATTCTAGTGAAGGTGTATGGAGTTTAAAAACAGAGTGAACCACTTTCTGTATTACCACATGACATCACAAGGTGGAACAGAGTATTTTCTGTTTGAGAGAAGAACTCAGCCTATATATGCAGAGTTCATGTGTGAATGAAACAAAACACAACTCTAGGTATGTTTGTGATGAAGAAACAACATTATAACATAAATCAGAAAATAACATAATATGGGCCCTTTAAAGCACACAAGACAGTTTTGCGTAATGTAGGATCTTTAAGTTCCATCTATCTTTATGGGGATAAGCAGGTGACACAATCATGCCAAGTTACAAGTCAGATCTGTGAAGGGGCGAGCCCGCTTAGCGTAAAAATGCATTTTATTTTTGACAAGCACATTAAATAAATACATGAAATATAAGTTTATCTCAATACTGCAGAACACTCCAAAGAAACCAACAATAACTTATGGAGAGAAACGGTGGTGGACCACCTACCAAAAAAGTTATATATTACACCTTAAAGTAACAATGTGGTACAGTAAGAATAACTCATTACTCCTGTGTCTCTATTGAACCTTACAGTTATCTGTTTATATTCAGCGCAGGGGAAGATCTTCTGGCTGATATTGATTCACCAGGTATTGAAAGTGCTGAATCCACAGAGCCAAACGAGGAGCCAAATGAGGAGCCAAATCAGGAGCTTGTAAGAAACCATTACTTACTTGTCAATGATAAAAAATGATAAGACTTTATGTAGGGTTTAATTATGACTTAGTAAATGAGTTTATTGTTTTCTTTCAGCCAAATGAAGATCCACAAAATGACGATGAACCTGAAGTAGATCAAAACAACCCAGGTAAGTTTTAATATTATTGTGAATATTCTAAATTATTTTTTATAGCATATATGACTAAAATCATTGCATTTTGGGGTGAGCATTGTCTTCCTTTTAAGATGTTTCAGCGTAATTAACTGGCGTTTGTAATTGCCCCGCCGTAACCAGATTAGCTTAAACCCAAGGATTTAAAGTGGGGACAGCTGCTCTTGGTTTTTACCTAAGCATAAGAACAACAACAAAAACTATTAGAAAATCAATTCAAAGTTTGTGAAAAATGATAATGGCTGTGTTAATGTATAATTATGTTATGTAAGTCAAAGGGTGCATTGATTAAAAACGGGTCAGTGGAAAATGCTAAACTAATCAAAAATATGCTCAAATTGACATCACATAAATTGCAAAAAGTGCACAGTGTAACTTTTCTGGTGGAGGGTTTGTCAACTAAGATATTGATAGACATTTATAGATAAGACCTTTATAAGATAAACCTCTACTGCAGAATGTTCCACAGTATAGCTGTTGTAGAATAAATTATAGCAGCCCGAGAGTTGAAGAGAAGCCTTTATTTACCATCAGTACAGGACCCAGCACCCGGAGACATGAACCCTGAAGAAATTAGTCCAGTCCAGTCTGGTTATGCTTCCATTGTAGGGAGTATTATACCTCTGATGTGGGCCAAGTTAACAGAGACTGAGCTGGCAGTAAGTGCCCTCAGTACAGCACAGAAATGAAATTTCTCAAACAATTCCCTTCTTCGAAAACTTTACGTTTTCACCAAAAAGAGCTCTTAACAATTTAGGAAATCTCAAAATGTTACCTAAATCAAAGTTACCTAAAATATACATTTCCAAAATAGAAATAAAAATAAAACCAACAGTGGAAGCATGCTCAGACCTTAACATTTAACATATAGCATAAATTAGCAGTTAGTCAGTTCAAACAGCAGTAACAGGTGGGTCACAGCGATGGGTTTGAGTAACCCCCCTCCCATGGACTCTCCCTTCCACAGACCCATAAAGCATATGTGTGTGTGTGTGTAGAATTTAATAATCAGTTCATGTTTATATATAAAAAAACAAAAAACAATTGTGTCATTTTCTCCACACTGAGCAGCTCAGTGCCTCAGTGACATGTGATATGCAGTTGATGGTCCATGTTAAATCCATGTGCCATGAAGATCTACAAGGCCCATGGTAGACTGCCATGCCCTGACCTCTGAC
>KN483121.1:146269-169831 GCA_000787095.1 Periophthalmodon schlosseri | reverse complement strand
CCCTACATAGTGCACAGTGACTCAGGCTTTTTCACAGCAGGATTCCCCCTGACAGGTGACACACTAACCCCGGGGCAGTGTTGAATTCTAGGGAGTCATGCATGAGTGCTAGAGGGGGTAGAAATGGGACAAAGGGCCACTGGTGCATGCACATTAGCAGTCGGTTAGGCTCTGGGCACACTGGCTAACCGACCTCTCTGCTCTATATCCTCTTACATAATGTCTGGTGGTGAATATAGCAGCAGCGGGGCTATTTAAAGCTCTGTCTAGGCTTGCCGACAAAAAGGTGATATACTTAGAAACAGCGGTGAAGGGTGCAAGCGGGTATACCGGGCTCAGACAGAACCTGGGTGTGGATCACAGGAGTGTGGACGATATTTTTAGTCCAGCATGAAGAGCAGAGATCACATATGGCCGCCTGCTAGTCTGCCATACTTGACTAATATCCATGAGTTTCAGAATGATAAAAAATGAGGGTCGTCGCTATAGCAATTAAGATTTTAAAACAAAAAATCCTATCTTTTGAATGGTGAAAAGTTCTCAAAATGTAGCCCATACCAGTTACATTATTTTTTCAGTGAGTTCAAGTTCAGCATATACTTATTAGGCAATACATATCTACACTTTTGAGGAATATAAAATGTACAATGTAGCTTATAGGAGCACCTGCTAAATCCAAGAAAACTACAGCTGTAGTTTTAAACAGAGATCCCTCTACTCATTTGCAGTAATATTCATAACAGTATGACTATAAGGCACATTGCAGAGAGTACATTCTCAGGAAGCTGCAATCAATGTTGGTTAATATGTAACAACTGGCTGGCTGTATGCTCTTTCTAGTCAGCAGCTGGGATTGTTAAAGAAATGGATAGACAGATTCTAACTGATACGACACTTAGTATTCAAATTAGAAACTTTTTTTAAAATAATTTTTATAATCTGTCTTGAGTATTAATTGCCCTGGATCCAGAATACACACTTCTTCAATACATTACAAAGATGTGAGTCTGGTCCGGTGAATCTCCGTTTTCAAATGGTTGTGATTGACAGGTGGATTAGCAAATCAGAGACAGGCATGGTCGTTCATATCGGAAAAAAATATCACAGGGGGCTGAAAAACATCACAGATTTCTGCAAATCAATCGGGCATGGTCGTTCATATCGGAAAAAAATATCACAGGGGGCTGAAAAACATCACAGATTTCTGCAGAATCAATCGGCGAAGCACTAAACTCTGTTAGTCTGAGGTGAGATCAATTTGATTTTATTTGTAAATCACAGGTGACCAATGAGCTCCTTCGCTTCACATGTGCCACTAGCCCTGTCACGATAAAACATTCTGAAGTGCGATATATTGCTGAAGTAAATATCGACGATAAACGATAATACTGAAACCAAAACATAAAGCAGAATTATCCCCCCAAAAAGTATTCTTAATGTACAATATTGTAAAAAACACAAACTGCAATAAATAAATAACACTGAAAAATAACCAAACTTTTCCCAATAGTGCAAGGAAAAAGTACCCATGATAAATATTGACCCCCAAAAAGTATTGTTTCATCTATCATATATTGAACGACAAGTCAATATAGTATTTATCATGACAGGCCTCTCTGTCACTGAAAAAAAATGAATCTGATTGCATGATCACATATCAAAGGAACAAATTTGGCTCCAATTCTAAAACGTAACGAGTATCATTATAGTGGTTCATTGGGAGGACTAAACACAGATAACTTTGTCCAGATGATTGGTTAAAATGATAAAAGTTATCTGTGTAATTGTATGCATAAAAGTATAAATAAGTACTAAAGGCAGTTGGTGTGGAGTGCTGTTGGACAGCCTGTAGGTGCTATCTGATTCCTCCACATGTGCTGCTGTTTTCCTGTCTGCTTATCGAGTCTACCACTATCCTGACTGACACACCAGAGAGTGGAAACGAGGCAAGTCATAAAAGCAGGACAATAATGTTACACAAATAGTTCCTCTTGACTCACCACTGTTTATCATCACAATAATGGTAAAGGCTTAATAAGTAATTTAATAGCAGGGAAGTCCAGCAGTGTCACTTCCTCTAAGGGTCTGGTTGGTAGAGAACCAGATCGGACCAGGACGGCTGTTTGGTGCCATTGTTCTTCCTGAGGTACTAGCTTCAGGAAGTCAATATTAACTCACTGACTGACATAGAAACACATTTACCTTTGTCTTTATACTTTCTGTAAAGCACAAAGCAAAAACATTCAAAACAGAGACTGGAAATTCATTGGCTTCTATGTGCTACTGTAGTGATTCTCAGATCAAACTTGTGTATTATATATTATTATATATTTTAATGAGTACTTTTTAAATTGGTTATTAAATCTAAAAATTGTTTCAGAGATTCTATTTCTGTCCACTATATGCTGTTGCTGGTGCCAATACATGAAAGCTGTTGAATTAAAGGTGCACTATACAGCCTTTGAGACGGTGGGTCCACCAACTGTTTGTCTCCATGGAGATGTTATTGATTTGCCTGCAATGTTCTAATCTACACTAGGGTTGTCAAAAGTATCAAAAATTAGACACTAATCGATACTAAAAATACTATTGAAGCAAGATACTCATTTGAGCAGGTATTGATACTAAAAAAGTCACATTCAAAACAAGTATAAGACCACATAGACTAGTATACACCCATGGATCACTGGAACATACCTAGATGACATGATTACACAGATATAAGGTCACACAGTAATATAAAAGAAAGTGCTATGATTTAATGTTGAAAATCACATTCTATTGTCTAAAGAAAGTGTTTTTAATTATCATAGTGGTATCGGAATCGGTATTGAGTATTGAGTCTATTCCTTAGTATGGAAATCTAGCTTGAAATTTAAGTATCGTGACAACACTAATCTACACTACATCAATAAACATATCATTGTGTTTTATTTTTTAATTACAGGTTATTTATTGCCTTGAGTAACATACATTCTGATTGTGAGCAGGGGACCTTGCCGCAGATCTGACCTGTAACTTGGCCTAGACTAGAGTAATCATCTGCCATACTGTGTAACATTCCAGGCGAAGCAATAACATCTCCATGTAGACAAGAAGGTGGTGTTGCAAATGCAGCGCTAAAAATAAAGCAACAAGAAGTTTGTAGTTGTAATGGTCAATAATTTGAACAGTTATTGCCAAAGTCCATACTTAAAGTCCAGCTATACTTCTGTGTTTCTTTTAGTTTTGCACCACTGGGGAATCATTAATCACTGGACCTAAGTGAACTTGTGCGGCCATCAACAAGTGCTGCCTCGGTTGGGGATTTTTGAAGTAAAGTCCCTGGAACTAAATTTAGCCCTGGTCACTGTGATAGAGGGACTACTTTTTCTTGTGGCATGATGTATACAGCAAAACACAACAGACTTCAAAGGCAACCAGCTTCATAATGTTTAGTAACCAACCAATGCAATGTATGCTGTGTGTATAACAGCATATAGAACAGCACATCTGCTCTCTTTCCACCCATATACAAACCAACAATGTTTCCACTACAAACGCGCTACAGATCTGCCGACAAAGCATTTTCGGAGACTTCAGAGGTGAAGTCAAACGCTGCTGTTGGAGTTGACATTGTGAGGTGACCTTAGGAGAAATACAAAGTGCATAGATACATGTTAAATGAAGCCTATTTAAAATTCTATATTTTTCTTTACTCTTCATTACCGCATGCCCTTATTTGGACATCATAGTGGTGCTATTAACAATATCGGTGATTAGGCCTGTCACGATAACAAATTTTGAAATATGGTATATTTCCCCCAAAATACTATTCTATATGTACATGACTGTTAATGAACATGAGTGGCAATAAATAAGTTATTTATTCAACATTCTACAGCTCAAATCTTCAGAAAAGTACAAAAAAATTCCCCACTTGCACAAAGAAAACGTACCCACGATAAATATTAACCCCCAAAAATGATTGTTCCAGCTATCAAGTATAGAATAAGGCGATATAGTAATTATCATCAGAGGCCTATTGGTGATATTGGGAGATTTTTTTTCAAAGGATTTGTCCATTGAAGAGCAATGAAGCTAGAAAGGTGGCTATATGTTAACACAAGTATTATTAGCTGTATCAAGAAAATACGAAAGTAAAAAAAAAAAAAAATTGGTGAATTAAAAAAAACAAAACTTTAGTTTAAGCCACCTTGCTATTCAAATAGCTTATTGAATTATGTGGCTCAACTAGAGGGTGTTTAGTTATTTTAAAAAAAAAAAAAACTTGACTTGACTTTCAAAAATCACTGTTTAAGGTAAAGGGGTGGGTAAACTCTCAAAAATTAAATCTAAAAGTAAAAGTAAAAAAAAAAAAGAAAAAAAGAATGACCTTCTCCCAAAATACAGTTACCTAAATGTACCAGCCAAACTTAGTCAATGATTGTTACATTTCAAAAAAGGAGATAAGTACAGTTTAGGCGGAAGTTATCTGTCAGCTGCCTTCATTCTAATATTAAATAGCCTAACTAAAATGAACGTTTCAGCTATTACATGCATTACTATTCATTCATGACGAATATTTGTTATTGTGCCATTATAAGACAACTTTAATGTTTTTACTTAAATCTGGATTATTTGTGTTCAGTTCATAGTCCTACTTTTTAAAGATTTATGTCCTGATTTTAACACAATACAGCCTACTCTGAGTTATGGTCTTGTTCCAGTTTTAAAGTTGCACTACAGCTTATAGGATAGTCTAGTTTTGGCTACCATTTTTTTCCAAACCTTTATTAAGTTTTATAAATCAGTTGTTACCTCGTACATGTGCTATTGCCTTTAACAGAAGAGTTGAAACAGTAAAGTTTTGTTGGCTGCTACAATGCAAGCTTTTCTTTCTATTGCACCTTCCTCAGCACTATCACAAAACCTAAATCTAATTGGAGTGCACTGTTTATCTTAGATAATAACCCTAGCTTTGCTCTGAATCAAAAGTTGCCAGTCCGCTGCAGCTTCTCTCCAGCCCTGCTCCTTCCCCGGTGCCTGAGCGCGCACCATGCACCGGTTCTGGAGTCTGTAAAACCTGTTAAAACCCAAGCCCGGAGACATGACAGCGGATAGAAGAGAGACAACAGTACCTGCGGGATGTCATGTCAGTCCGTGAGAGCCGTGTCCCGTCCGCAAACGTCCGCTTTCTGGCTTTACCGAGTCGCTCTGAAGAGTGGGAGCTGCGTAAACTGTGTGTCACCGCGCGTCAGGTGGACAGTTCATGTTCCGGTGGGCGCCTTCAGATTAAGGTTCAAATGTTACGCATAGAAACGTCAAACAGCCAATAGAGAGACTACATATTATTTTGAAAGTTCAGACTATGGAATTATTTTTTGTGTGTTAGATTTTTGAAGGCCTTATAAACTATTCAACCCACGTGGAACAAAAATTAGACTTTTCTACATTAGTGAATAATAAGAGGCTTGTGTGGTTAAACAAGGTTATATGTGATTGCAAAAGACTGACAGGAAATAAGTCTATTTAGTGATACAAGCTTTAGGTAAAAAAATCCTAAAATGTAGGGTATGGGTATTGCCTGGCAGGGGCAGAATGAAATCTCTCTTCTGGATCCCATGCAACTATGGCTATGGGTAATAATGTGTGGGAAAAGCTATTAAGATTAAGATCAGTGGGTTTCAGCTTCCTGTTATATGAAACATTTTGCAGACTTTTTTTCCCAATCAAAAAATAGATTATATTGTGTTCTAAATTGTTAATCTTAATGACAACAGTCTTAACTTTTCTTTGGTCTGAAACCCATGGATATGCTAAGTAATAGAAAATCTATGGCCATTTCGTCAGTTTAACACTGTGCCAGTCCGATGCCTGAATAAAGGATGGCCCTTTGTTGGATATATGGTGGAGATGGATGGAGAGGCCTAAAAAAGCAAGTGGACTGGCTATTAGAATAAAAATATGTGCACATAAATAGCATATGTGCAAATTAACATAATTGGATCAGTTCATGTAGCTGATGACTACTTAGCTCAATACAATGTTCTTCCCAAATCCAGTCGCCGTCAAGGTACAACAAAACCTTATTTACATTTAGTAACTGAGGCGTAAACTTCCATATAGCATTTCCATTTATGTTGTAAATATCCCCACGCACATCTCCGCCTATATCCAGCCATTTTGACGTCAGAAGCCTGCAGTTATCAGCCAGGGTTAATCTACTGTTATGGACTTATGCAACTGTCTGTGTGCCCAGGGCTATGGTACACCACACACATATAGATCTGCTCTTCTTCCACTGTGTGACCCAGCGATGGAGAGCTACACAGGACAGGGGAGGGTTGGGCAGTCTCCAGGCTGAATATAATGCATTTGCGTTGGGTGAAGAGCGGGTGAGTTTGGTGGAGAACATGGGAGGATATTGCTTGGTTTGAATCGATATGAGAAGCAGAAGCAGTTGAATTAAACATGCCCCCAGAGTACAAACTAAAAGTCAATGTAGTGAGAAACGATAGACTATATAGTGATCATTTTCAACATTGTGAATACAAAAAGTCCCTAAGGCAAAGTAATGCAGCCATTGTTTAGAGAGAATAGTAAGCATAAGGTTACTGTTATGTAGTCTAATGGCTTCTGTGGCAGGGGTAAGGCATTATTAGAGTCAGCATTCTGTAAATCTAGAGGCTTTTACACACTATACCAGCCTGCCAAATGTTAAATTTTTGCAAAATATTAGTGCCTTTCCCAAACCAGTATTAAAGGCCACGGGTCTCATGTATGTGTTTTGTTTTTTTTGTTTTTTTTGACAAATATTGCGATCAGCTTTGTGATATATGTTTAAAAGCAGGATTCAGGGTACACATTGTAAACAACTCCATGAGCATAAACATTTGAGAGTGGACTGTTGTATGAAGTAGGTGGCACCCATTCGAAACATCACATCGCTTTGTCTTTCCCATTATTCTGATCAACATAAATCCAATCTGACCTGCCATTCACTGGTGTGTAGTTAACATTTAGAGATTCAAGACCCCTGAACTATGACCCCAGGAGCGGCAGCCTGACGTCCTGTTGAGTCTGAGGAGCACAAAGCAGGACCAGGATGTACTGCAGCCGACAAGCCCGACGAGACAAGACCCTGAGGAGGTGAGTGATCTCAAGACCCCTCCCTCGTGACCTTTGACCTCAGACGGAGAACACCCTGCGGACAGATGTAACACACTCAACACAAAGAGGATCAAGACTTGAGACATTTAGGACAGAGGAGACTTTGATGAGCTGAGGGACAGGAAGAGGAGGCAGTTAGCTAGAATAAAAAATAAATAAACTAGTGAGACTAAAGTGGATAGCTGCTGATCACAAGAGTTTGGAATTTGAAATGAATAAGTAGGTGTTAAAACTAGAAATGTACCTAGATGACACATTTTGAGTTGAAAGCCCCTGTGCCTACTCACTTTCAATAGGTACTCTTAGTCTTAAAAGTGACTCAAATGTTGTATATTAGTAACCCCAGAATGCAGAAAGATTTTTTTTCCAATATAATTTAATAATGTTTTTTTTTTTTTTAATATATAAATGTATTATTCATTCGCTGACAAAAAATGTGTGGGAGGCATTAGGTGGGGATTGCTTTTTTTGTTCTGTTGTGTCATAAATAATTGTATATAGTAGTATCAATCCAACCATGCATACAGTTGGGGAAAAATGAGATGAGATGACAGATGAAATGATTTGAGCGCCTACCGTCTATGATATCAATAGTGACAACAGAATGGAAGTATAATATGTATGTAACACCCTTAGGCAAAGCTACTGTAAATACCAAACATAAATCTGACACTCAAAGAGAGCACTGCCATCTAAAAGAATAATTGTGTCCCTTGTCTCAGTGATGGTGAAGTCATGTCTTTAGGGGAGTCCCCAGACTGTAAGAGGAGCGGACAGTGGGGATTGTATTATTTCATGTCGTTGCATAATTTATAATCCTTATTCAAGCAGCGAAGAGGTACATTAATCGAGGTCTGCACATCCACCTCCCCAGACGCTTCCTCCAGTCTCGGTCAGTCAGCCAGAGGAGAGATTTTGTCCTTTTAGTCATTTATCTGGGGAGCAGTATTAGGAAAGTAATAATTTGCTGACCCAATGTATCGATTTGCATTAATACCACCTTGTCAATGCTGCATCTTGTCTGATCTCAGAAGCTAAGCAGCAGGGTTGGGTCTCATTAGTACTTTGGTGGGAGACTGCTAGGAATACCAGGTGCCATAGTGGGGCAGCAGTGGCTTTAGTGCAAACTGTTGTTTTGTCCTTCGGCAAGGCGCATCGGTTACCTTGCCTAGTATGAATATGGTGTGTGAGTGTTGGTGGTGGTCGAAGGGGCCGATGGTGCAGATTGGCAGCCTCGCTTCTGTCAGTTTACCAAAGGGCAGCTGTGGCTAGTGGCTGACAACCAGTGGAATGGGTGAATAAAGCACAAAATTGAAAGGGATTTTGAGCATCCGGAAAAGCACAAATTTAAAGTACATAAACTGGCTCTGTAATTTACGTGTAATTTACGTGTAAAGTACAGTGTAAAGTACAGTGTAAAGTACTATTTTTGTACTTTTTTCAGTAATTTTACAGTCAATTCGCATTTTATGCAATACTTGAAATTCATCCAAGATATTTACACTATAACACTTTTTTGGCACATTTTTGATGGATTTATGTGATGTTGGCTGAATATCATGATCAGAAAAAAAGAGATTTTCATTTTTGTTGATATTGCTCCACCCCTGTTCACTGTTCCAACCTGTTTGCCTTCCTACAACTCCTCCCATCTCAAAAGGAATCCCCTGTTACCTGGACAGTAGGAGATAATGAATTTCCATGTCATTGCATAATTCATAAACCAATTTTAACCTCTGAGAAACTCCATAGGCTAACGTTTCACCAGAACTCATTTCCCCATTCCCTTTCCAAAGTCACATTGAATTACCCTGTTCCCATATTCCACTGCTCCTTCCCTGTCTGGCCTGTGTCTTCCACAGATGTCCCTGGTGTCTCTGGTTCATTACGGTCCACTGTATGCATGCTGTGTTAAGAAGGCTTTAATCTCTCTCGTTAGCCTTATTAGCCGTAAATGCGGTGTTTTGATCAAATCCTCACTGGGATTGAACAGTTTCCTAGTGTTTTAATTACCACAACACACAGGCTGCTCTGTCCTTCATTATTAAATGGAATTAGCTGTGGTCAGAGAGTTTAAGGTTGAATGAAATGTATTAAAATGGATATGTTGTAGTTATTGGTAGACCAGCAAACATATTCTGCTGTGCAAAGATGTGAATCTGAATTGGACACTGGACACAGCATTCACATGCTGAATGTGAGAGAAAGTAGTCTGCCAGTTCTCTATGTAAAGTAGGGGATTGACAAAAAGGTGTGTCAATAACATACATATATACATTAACATTTTCAATAACCTTTGTGCTGCCACAGCAAGTTTCTTAAAAGAAGAGCTACATTGTTATTATTACCTGGTTGGGACAGTGCATGTTAATTACCATGTCTTTCCCAAGGACACAGCAACAGAATATGCACAGGCCTGAGTTAGAATTCTTCTACCAACCTTACCAACCTTTGTGGGCAAACTGTCACTGAGCTACTGTTGCCGTCTGTGAAACAACTGAACTTCTCTTGGGTTATTGCACAAGGATACTGATAACTTCCAGTGACATCAAGATGACATCAAGCACAATGCACACAGCCAGATTAGTTTTTAGATTGTCTGAAAACTCAAGAAAAAATACAATATGGAATAAAAGACACATTTTCAGGAGCCTGTGATCAATACAAGCGTTTATGGTCCCAAGGTGTTTGATTTTCAACAAAAAAGTGAGGGTATTAACTGAAAAAACTGTTGGCTAATGCTAGCTACCTTATGACTGTAATGTTATTTGAGAGGGACTTGTTTAACAGCACAAAATCAACTCTCCTATTGTAGTTCCAGCTAAGACAGTTCTTCATGGATATATTGTGTTAAAATAAAGCTCAGATTAAAGTCTAACTTGAGTAAACGAGCTTCAGACAGAGCAGTGCCTCTAGTTAGCTTCACCCAACATCAGCTGCTAAGTATCAATAGGCACAGGTAGACTAGGATGGTTAATTTGTACATATAAAATTATAATAGTAAAATGTATACATACTTTAGATACGTTCCTCATCTATCCTGTGTAGAGTGAAACAGTGATCTAATGTAGATGGGAAAAAAAAGCAGTAGGACCCTCTCATTAGGTCAAAGAACAGAGTCCAGACACTGATCACTGTAAACCAAACAGCTCCTTTGACATAGTTATGGCAGAATTCACCTAAAATATACAAAATTAAGACTACAGACTACAGTGCGGTCCATTTGGTCGACATTTTATTTCATGGTGGTAGGAACACAAGACAAAGGTCATAAAGTTAGTAATGTTCAGGTCATGCCACTTGTACTGGAGCGCGGGCCAATGAGGAGGCAGCGCAGTGGACAGTAGTTTACAGATGGAGGTATAACCCACATGAGACATAAATAACAGAACAGACTCCCAAAAACAGTAAATACAGGATTCATTTTGTAGAAAACCAGGTGCCAGGTGCCTTGTCTCCTGGAATTTTGTGTGTATGTTTGCAATTACTAATTCATTATAACATGGTGGGGATGAGGCTAATATGCTGGCTATAGTAGAAAGATATGATCTATGTCGCCTGTTCAGTTAAGGCGACGGGTTTAAGGCAATTAAAAGGTTTCACCCTAAATTTCTATTGTTCTATATAGGATGTATTTACTACCACCTGAATGGGAAAATTCAAAATATAATTTCTAAGAGAGTGCTAGAGTTTTTAATGTGTTTGATTTCTGCTCATAGTTTGATAATACACAACATTGTTATAGCTTTAGCGCTATCCCTTCCCCGATTACACATCACTGTGAGAAGACAGACATGTTCCAGTGTATCTTACTAAAAAACAAAACATAAACCTCCACAGACCACACATTTTGCTAAATTTACATTTAAAAAATTGCAGGGCTGTACAAAAGAAAGGATGTGGGGAGAAAAATAAACCACAAAACAATAATGATTTCGAATATTGCCAAGGATTTCATATCAAAACCAAAGTCTTTGAGCTGTCAGAGCTTATTGCAGAGACAGCTTGCATCAGTTCAGCAAATGTAGAGGATACAAACCCATGCGGTAGGTAGGTAAGTAAGTAGTATGTTAGTCAACTGTATTGTAGGGTTATGCGCTCTGTTAGAATAGGCTGTTATGGCTTCGAAATACCAGTCTCTTTAGAATTGATCAACAGCCCGAGTAGTTGGAATGCAGAAACAGGACGGTCCCGAGAAGAAGAGGAGCTTAGTCCGTGATGTCCCTTTGAGCTTTCCTCCTGCCTTCAGCGCCTCCTTAAGGTCACACGCGGTAACACCCTCATCCTGCAAACCTTCCCAACTGAATACTAGAAACATTTGTTGAATCACGAAAATTAAAGAGGTTTTTAAAAAATTCCACAGTGACTTTTTTATATATTTTTTTTCCAGTAAAAAGAACCCAAATTGCAGAAGTGCATGCATCTATAGTGGTCATCACCTGCTGATTGTAAAACAGAACACACAATAGTACAGGAGAAGAAGCCATCATACATATTCACAGTTCCTGGTATTATAATATACTCTATATTTAGACATTTATTCATGACGTGATGAAGATGGATCGCTCCCTCTTTGTTAGTCATATTTCAAAACTAAATCCTCTGATAGGTTTGAGAGGAGAGCTGGAATTATTATCTTTTGATGATGTGGCGTTGATGTCGTCAGGTGCTTTTCTCTCTGTAGCAGCTTGACTGTCCCATGGATATATTCTGAACACAGTGTGGTAGAGTCCGCCTGTGTCCAGATCAGGGAGGAGGAAAGGGGGAATGTACGTATGTTGCCTGGCTATACTCATGGAAGGCCATGCTTGGAGGGAATGTGGACGATAAATATGGCACCAAGACAAGGCTAGTAACCGGGAATAGTCAGCGCCGTCCACCAGTGTTCAAGTAACCAGCAAAAAAACAAAAAACAAAAAAGCAGGCTTGAAAGAAAAAAATGTCGGGTTTCAAAGAGGTGCCTGCTTTAGGGCTGAAAAAAATATTAATGGAAAAAAATATATATCAAACAAAAAATCTTCCCATATAAAACGCAATGAAAAGTATACAAAAATAGAAATAATTACAGCAGGAGACCGGGCGCTATGGAGGGAGCAGGGGAGAGTAGGAGCTTGAATTTGTCACTGGTTTCTCTCATTGTTTTGTCTCTGTGGGGACTTATTTGGCGGCAGAACAGTGTAGTATCTGGGGGCTGTTCAGGGCATCCTCCACCAGGTGGAGCTCTACTCCATCCACCACCACGTCCTTGATACAGCCCACAAAACCAGTGCTGTAGGCTTTGGGCAGGCGCCGAGCGACAGACAGCTCCTCCAGACCTCCTGCAACACACACACATGCAGGTTAGCATATAGAGCACAGACCATATACGAGATAAAGGGTTGGGTTATGGACATTGGTCTGTTGCTAAGTTACTATAAACCTACAGTACCAGTAGTAGTAATCTGTGTTATTGCTGCATTCATGTGGTCCTCAGGAACTCAGAATTCCAAGACGAGATGTTGGTTGCGACTTGTTGCCCTTTTTTGTGCTTTTATCTCCGAAAGTAGGGATTTTGATATCAGCCATAATAAAATCATTGAGTCTGCTCATTAACAGCGTTTTAATAGAGCTGACCAGTATTAGTAGCTGTTAGCCTTCTCAAAAGCTATGTTAATTGTTTACTTTAGCTAGTTAACATTGAATTTTTCATGATTTTTTCTTGCTTAGATCTGTTCCACTTGATAATGGGCAACTTACTAAACCTGCAAATGTAATACAGTTTAGTAAAAGAGTTCAAATGTGTAAGATAAATGAATAAATCCACTGATTTTGGTCTGTCTCCACACAGCAGGTAATGTCAGGTACGGAAGTCAGGCAGAAGGTTTTGGCCTGAGTTCCTGAGTTGTTTTTCTGACTTGTACATTTTTCAACTTGGAAAAACATTTTCCCGAGTTCCAGAGGACCACATGAATGCAGTGTGTGTGTGTGTGTGTGTGTGTGTGTGTGTGTGTGTGTGTGTATATATATATATATATATATTTGATAATAGACTTGTCATTAACATAATACTGTCAATGCACAACTGCAGATTGACTATTTTTGTATCAGCCTGAGTCATAATTTTTCAAATAACTGTAAGTACAGGGTGGGCGGGGATAGGGGGAAACAGGAATTTTCGGAGCCTTAAATGCCTGCATTTGAATCAATCTGAATTCAGCTTTGAGTAAACTAATGATGACGAAGCACCATTATAAGATTAAATACTAATTTAGTAGATTTTGCATAATATATTCCCTTTAAAGTGAACCTATTATGAAAAATCACATTAGGTCCATAATCATAATAGGCCTTTGTTGTGATGATGTTTACGGCGATGTCAGCTCCCATTGGGCACCAAAGTTTTCTAACGCAAGTCAGCGGACTTGCTTCTTTTATTACCTTGTTTTAGATATTATTATTAGATATATTATTATTATATTGTGATTTAAATAAAATGTCCAAATTATAACATAATGATCCATGTGTGTCATAGATTATAACTATATAGCAGACAGAAGCACAATATATCTTCTTTCACTCATATGCACACCTTTAGATGTTAAAAGATGAGTACCCAAAGAGACTCTCAAGTTCTTTCAAAAACATCCATAAGACAAGTCTTTATTTTGCAATTGTTAACCTGCGTAGTGCAATTATTTCAGCAGCTGAGCTTAAGCCTGAGCTACAGAAGGAGGAAGAAACATCCCGAAAAAAAGTTTGCAGCACCTAAGTTATAATTGCTCACTTCTACTCTGAAGATCACACTCGGCTTCATATGACTCACAGTTTATTCCCACAACACCTTCTCCTTTTATTTGACTCTTTTAGTTTGGTTATAATTAGTGCTGGAGCTATCGCTGACATCACGCTGAGACTGGCACAGAGCTGGCTGCACTACTGACAACATGAAAGCTACAGCGCGTATGGATCCACACTAAACATTTACACAGAGCTCCTCTCCTCTACACAACTTAAAGGAGTGAGTGCGGTACATTTAACTTCAAAGCCAGGAATAGTTTTACAATTTATTCTACTAAGAGCGCTATAAACGGCGACTTAAGACAGGCTTTGTCAACTGTATCCTTGATGACAGCTGATGCACATGACAGCATCCCGCTTTATTTCTCAACTTCAAAACAGGCTAAGCTAATGCAGATGGCTACGGAAAAATAGCAGCTTTTAAGTTGACAAGCTGGTATAGTAGTGTGTGGCGTGATTAATACCAAATGTGCTCATTAGATTTCATTTATTTCCAGGTGGGAAGCTGGTGACTGTCACTGACTTCAGCTGACTGTCAGGCATGCAGGAGATATTTCCCTGCAGTCTCATTGCTGAAGCGGATACTATATAATACTCCCTTCCAGTATGTGAAGGTGTCTATATAAATATATTTATTATGCCACAATTAGAATAGGTATCTGTTTGAAAGCGAACCAACTTGGGCACTAGTCCAATAGTCTAAAGGAAGAAATAATATCTGATATTTTGATCGGGCAATAATTACAAATATAAGAACATTGACTCATACAATATATCATTTTGCTAGTTGCTTTAACTACATTTATTGCAATGGCACAGATCACCAGTCCATTTAAATACAACCCGCATCAAACTGCAGTTATTACATGTTCTAAATCATATGTCTTTGGAATTGGACAGTGAACATGACACTAAAAGTATAGAGAGTAACAGTATAATTTCTACAATATGATATTTTTAATAGCATCTTACCCAAGATCAGGGTATTGTGCAGTAAAAGCTGTTGAAGCAAGTTCAAAGATTCCAAAGACACATTTTGGTCTAAGATTCTAAGTCATTACTGTACAAACTTCCCCACATGGTTGCCAGATTTAGAGAGAAAACAAGCGATCAAGCCTTTGAAAAAAGACCATAACAAGCAATCTGAGCTCTGCAAAAATAAGAAAGTCATGTGTGCCCTGGTGATATGCACATAGTCTTAATCACATATTTAACATAATTGACATCTTTAAAATGTTACTTTCTATTTCAGTCATTTGGGGTTTTTTTAACTAAAATTGCCAAAAAGGAATTGATTACCACATAATTTTTCCCTCAGGAGCAAGCATGCATCCCATAATTTACAAGCAACTTTGCTATAAAGAAGCAAACTTGGCAATTAGGATTCCCTATACTATACTACACTAAACTTCTAGATTCTTCTGAGGCAGCCCCAGATCTCAAATACCATCCAACCTCCTGTGTGCGTGCTGTCAGTACCTGAATTTTTGAGTTTAGAACAATTAACTGTTCTTGTTGTTGAGCCCTGATAAGTGACTGCACTTATTAGGAGCCTGTTCGGACTTCTCCTCTGACTTCAAAGACGGTTATAAACTTGTCTCACCATTTTTCTCTTGACTTTGTTGCTCTTCTTTCCTCCACGTTGCTTCATTTTTTGACCTAATTGCTGTCTGCTGCCTGGCTCCTTTTGAAGATGCTTTGTGCTTGAGTTTTCCGGCCCAGCTAGTCATTAGTGTCTTTCTTAATGTGTCACTTTGAAAATTCTATTCAGCTTTTAACAGGTTTTCGTGAGAGCTTGACCCGAACCCGAACAATTTCTTTTCATATTTTTGTTTGGATTTTTTACTCTTTAATCTTTGTGACCGGGTGAGCTAAAAGGAAGCAATCTGCACAATTAAAATGGCCAACTTCAAAACAACATCTGACAAGTTTTGAAAAAAGTATTTGATATATTACTGGAGATGATAATCATGAAACTCATGAAAGTTTGATCACAATACTTGTTACAACTATTGATACTCCTACTACTACAGCTACGCCAGTCGCTACTATGACAACTGTTGTCATTTGCACTACAAAATAGGGCTATTCCTTGTATTATATTTTAACAGTAGCATTAGTAGTACGAGTTTCTAATTCGGATAAGGAGAGATACTAGTAAAGATTCTCCATATGTTTATGTAGTAGAGGTATTTCTGACAATTATGCTCGAGTAAAACAATTTTAAGACAATCTATTGCTTGTAAGTGTGATTATAGTTACTTTCTGTTAATTTAATGTGGGCTAAAAATTCAAATGTAAAAGGAAGACGGTAGGTAGATATCAGTGAGCACTAACTTTAAAGGTCCTATATTACACAAAATGGATTCTTGTGAGCTTTAAGCCATGTTATAATGTTGTTATCTCATCAAAAACATACCCAAAGTTGTGTTTCGTTTTATTCACACATGTTTGAGTAACCCTTTATTATTAGTCTGTCTACATCTCCAAAGCTCAAAATGTTCTGTTCACCTTGTGATGTCAGGTAGTGGTAATTTTCAAGTTAGCAGCTACTTTTACCTTTAGTTCAGTAGAGATGGGCACTTCTGAAATTATCCAAATGATTCTAGTGAAGGTGTATGGAGTTTAAAAACACAGTGGAGCATTTCCCGTATTACTACATGACATCACAAGGTGGAACAAGGGTGTTTTCTGTTAGAGAGAAGAACTCAGCACACTAATACAAGATTTGTGTGTTAAACATGTGTGAATGAAACAAAACATAACTCCAGGTTTGTTTTTGAAGAGGAAACATTATAACATAGATCAGAAAATACCGTAATATAGGCACTTAAAGGTCTTACTTTCATCCCCCAAAAGCACTTATACAAATTGTGCTTTGACTGTTAAAAAATCCAATATTTTTAGCAGTATAGTAAAGAATAGACTTCTGTCCTGAAAATGTTTGGTCCCGCTGTGCTGTGTGTGTTCCTTTGAGCCAAATTGAAGTGGAAACAGATAAGGGCCAGACACTGGTCATATGGAGAGCGAGCTTGTGCAGTTTGTCAGATAGACTTTCCTTCCTCTACATAATACCTGAATGGTCCCAGACACTTTTTCAAACTACTGCAGTGCTGTGACTTCCTTATCCTCTGCATTACACTCGAGGAGTCACATTTGCTCTTCCCAACTCCAAACTTTTTCTTTCACAAAACTTAGCTTTGTTTGCTTTTAAAGTGTTTACAGTGCTCGATTTCTGCAGTGTTTTCACTATTCAAGCACTCTAGACTTAAACTTAACAATATACTGAACTTGACAGAGATGTAAACAACTTCTGCTGAGCCCCTGCACTAAATGGAAACCAACATACAAAATAATTTAGTCCATAAAAGTCTATAAAGTTGATATTAATCTAAAGATACCATTTAAAAGCTTTACCCCCCTTTACCCCCCCTTATTCCACCCTGCAAATGGTTGTGTGGAGTTTCAAATGTCCAAAAAGTAAAACAAGTTATTTTTATTTATTTTTTTATTTTCTGATGGATAGACTCACCTTGCTCCACTGGCAATATGCTCTTTTACAGACTCAGAGCAAATGCTGAGTGACATTATAAAACATATAAAACATGGTATATGGACACATACCCAGCCAAAGTGCTCCGTCGGTGTCCAGTTGCGTTGCTGCCAGCGGTGACGACCCTGTTACGGGAGCTTCATTGCCCACCTGTAGCGAACCATCTCTGAGCGCTCTGAGGAAGAGAAAGCAGAAATACACTTTTGACACACTGTGATGCATATTCACAGTCAAAGGCTTTAAATGGCACTTTGGGTTAATCGGAGCCATCACAACGGCTCCCATAACTGCCTTTGCCAAACGCCTTTCTAAACGCACCCTTCTAATAGATCTTTGCACTCATCATTAGCCAAGAATAGTGACGACTGCTTAATTTGAATGTGCGAGAACAGGATCCAGCCGAGAGCGCCATTAAAGGCTAAGCGAGCACATTGTCCCATTTACACCTACATCAATTAAGCCTTCTCCATGTTGTCTTCCTGAGCGCCTGCTGCAGATTTGCGCGTTACCCAACTCTTCTCAGATCGATTATCCTCCCTTACGTGATGAAACCTAATCTAATTATCCCCCGTACTCCCATTCACGCGCTCTGACACAAATGTGGGGTGGCGATAAGGCTGACGTGACGCACGAGGAGGTAAATGGGTCGTTTTCAAAAGTTCACCAGTGAATTTGAGCCTAATGAGCAGATCCATTACGGTGACATCAACAAAAGACTTAAACCTTAGCTAATGCCCCAGTTCAATCTGTTGCTATTTGAAATGCACTTAAAAAGATTTGCTAAAAATAGGTATTGTATTTAATAGGTATTGTATCTTTCAACAGCTCAGTTGGTTAAGAGTCAGAGCAGGTGACCATCCTAAGTTGTCCTTCCTGACAACTAGCTATACCTATGTTGTAGCTGTTGTGGAAAATGCAGATGAAGTGTCATGCCCAGGGACACAACAACTATTCCACTAAGGGTACCATTAATTTACTAGTGATACTGAACTGATAATTCATTATATATATTATTTTATTTATATATGTAAAAAAAAGGGTTTGGTTAATAAATACTAAACTAGCGGGTGGTGGTGGGAGTGAGGGTCACAGTAAGCTATTTATCTAACGGTGTTCTTTTTGCTCAAAAACGCCTTGAAAAATACTGTACTGAGTACTTGTACTCCACTGTAACTTGGCCTTGTGGCATCCATTACTGGTCTGGTGGAGATTGATAAGTTAATAGGTAATAGGTAGGTAGGTAGCAGACCCTGCACCAGAAAAGTTACATATCCTTTAAATATCTTTAACTAATGCAACAGAAATAACCTTATGGACCAGCCATGTTAAATGTAAGCTCCTGTGTAATGTTGTAGTCATGGTGATGTCGGAGGAGGAGGGGATTGGGTGGGAAAGCACAAATATGACGGTGAATATGAATCTTCCTTTTCTATACGCGTGGATTACAGAATATTATGCCTCGCCTCTTAAACATTGGACACATGTATAGTATTAAATCCTGAATACATGTTGGAAGTAGCACCATTACTGCGTTATTTATATCTGCCGTGTGACCCGCTTTCCTAATGTGCCATTTAATGCTAAGGCGCTCAAACATGTTCCTCCTTTTGAACATGTATTAATGCATCTAAACGATCCGATGTGCTGTGCGTCATGGTCACGCATGAGCAGCCGTAAAAAAATAACCTTTATGTGAAACTAATAACCATCTGAGAGCGGGGTGTACACCGACATGCTGCAGATCACACACATACGGTTTATAATAGGTTTGGTTCATGTGGCATTATAGTATTCTAAAGAGCCTATAGTTTAAGGTTGAGAGGAGATTTGAATCTCATGGAAGAATTGTCTGACTAAATGTCATATTGCAGGTGTTTCAGTGCTTAGTTTATGGTTTATATCTCACCCTGTTCTGGACATCCAAAACAGAAACTGGCATAACGTTGAAAATATCTGTCTGCACGAATGAACTAAGGTGAATAGTATTGGGTTTCTATGCTAATAATAATAATACATCGGTTTTATATAGCGCTTGTCACGGGAGCTCAAAGACTCTTCACAATAGTTTAACTCAAAACAAGGACAGGACAAACAAGTGAGGAAGCCGTCCAGAGGGTTGGGGCAGCGATGGCGAAGGCTATTTTGGGACATTATGTTGACTTACACTCATTTCATGGAGACCGATCCTAAGCTTAACCATAGTCACAACTTGCCTAAACCCTGTCTGAACTTTACTTTATGTTGTTAATGTAATCATAAAGGATGTATGTCATGGGGACCTCATTTTTGTCTCCATACAAAAAGCTGGTGTGTTTGTATAGATTTAAGTTAGTATAATGTGATTAATACCTCCCCCACACAACTGGGAGTCAATTTAAAGGACTAGTCTATATTAATATGGCAAGTTTGTGATTCCAACCACTTTCCAATTTCTTTTTTTTATATATATATAAAGTAAATCACCCAGGTATATAGGCCTGTTCCCTCCATCTGAGATTAAAGTAGTAATGACGTAGTGAACTCACCTGCTGGCCTTGATGCGTATCCAGCGGTTCGTGTCCACACGCACAGAGGAGCGTAGCACCACAGGCTTGGAGCCCAGGTCATAGGTCATCTGTACATGGCCGTCCACTATGGCCAGGGCGATGTAATCCGAGCGCTCCACGCCTTTCCCACTCCACAGAACCAAACCCTGGGTGGCCTCGGTCCTCAGGCTCAGCTCAAACTTGTTCACCAGCAGGGCCTTCTCACTACACAGGCAGAACAAAAAAAAAGTTTGAATCTACAACAATTCTCCAGGACCACGGAACTTTCTCTCCACAGATGAGAACAGTGAGTTTAAGTCCGAGCTATTCTGGTGGAAATAATTCACAGTGTAGCTTTAGTTAGTGTCATATGTAGTTGTGTAATGTGTTTGAGTGATATTTAGTGTGCTGTACTAATGACTCAAAGCTGTCATATGGATCTGTTTGCAAACAAAAGGGGTAGGGGATTTTAGTTGGACAGTCTTCAACAACAACACAAACTCCAGTGTGTGTCTATTACAATTAATAATGTGTTCAGTTCTATGTTTTTGGGAGCAGTGGAAACATGGTGGCAAGTGCATCTCTTTAATGACTATATTTGGCCAATGGCATAAATTGACCTGTACCAAGGACACCTCCAGCTCAGTCCGTTATCTGAGATTATAATACTCCCTACACTCTCGAAACACTTTTCAAGCAAGCCTTCAAAGTATCTGATAAAAAAACCAAAAAAAACCCAAACTATCATCATTGTAACATATTCAGTAGATACAACTTACACTTTGACAATATGATTCTTTATTATGAAATGCAGCTGCTTCACAGAATTCTTCACAATGCTGCTCCCCCTCCTTTAAGAGGTGTCTTTCAAATATGATCAGAGCAGAAGACTAGAACATCTCGTTCGTCTCAAAGTTCTGATCTGACCATTCCCTTTAAACGCAATGTGATGGAACAATCGGTTTTCTCATATATGGGAAAAAAACTGGAACACGCTTCCAGCTGACCTTAAAACTTTGCATTTTAAAGGAAATAGTCTTTGTGAACTTTGACTATTTTAAATGCTTAATGATGAACTAGATCATAGTGGATAGTTGTGATTTTTAGGCATTGCGATTGATGAAATCTTGTTGTCAGAGGTGCTTTTATGTAAATAAGCTGTTTATATCTTCTATACCTGCCCAAAGACTGCAGATGGAAAGTTACTTGTAGCTAAACCTGCATCTTTTCTCTTTGATATCAATGTAATCTGTGCACTGTCCTTGCTTTAAATAAATAAATAAATACAATAGAAGCATGGCAAGACTTGATTAGGTAAAACTGCCAGTGTTCATTCACATCATGCTTCAATTGTAGAGAGTGTTATAACCACTGATGACAGAGGTTAGATAGAGTTGTCTGCAGCAAAATGTCAACAAGGACGGAACTGGAGGTGTCCTTGGTGCAATTTCCCTATCAAATATTGAGCTTAAGAAATAGTCTATGATAGAATGGAAGTCATTTGGGCTGAATCTGGCTGTTAGCAGAGTTCAGTAATAGCGGGGGGTGTTTCGCTGTTAGCCTCTTCTGTCCCGCTGATCCTGAACGCCTCACCGCTTCCCCTGCATGTCTTTGGGCTTCTGTTTGATCTGGTTGTCTTGACGTCTACAGCTGAGAGGAGGGTGGATTTTGGGAGCTAACCCAGGGAGAGGCGAGGTTAGTGTGACTGCTCTGTCTGTGTGATGTGTCTCTGAATACAAATTCCCGAGAGAGATAGGGAAATGTAGGCAAACACACCCCTGCACATCTCACCTCTGTGCACCAGGGGGATTAGCAAAGTTCCATAATATACATTTTTGACTCAGCATATTTAATAAGTCAGGTAAACAGCATCAGCTCAAGGCAATGGGAGAAGTTTGCCTTCAGGGCTTTGTGCCAGACGTCCTTGAGTTGAAGTTCAATTTTAAAAGTTAGTCTTACAACTGATTATAATTTCTTTCTACAATTCGTTGTCATTTGCCTGTCTTAAAAAAAAGGCTTTTCAGTGTGCTGCCCTTCTTGAAGGTGCACTGTGTAACTTTTCTGGTGGAGGTCCGGTACCTGTTTGTCACCATGGAGATGTAGCTTAATTGCTTTGCCTAGAATGTTATACAGTATTACATTGCACTTATCAACTGCATTTAGTTAATTAATATAGGTATATTTATTTCTCAAAAGTACTGTTGCATTCATACCTCTCCACAGATCTGGCCTGTAACTTGATCTGGTGGCATCACATGCTTGTCTACATAGAGACAGATGTTTAATGGCATATTGTGGAACATTCTAGGCAAACCAATAACTTATCCATGGAGAGTACTGACCCTCCATCAGAAAGTTACACAGCGAACCTTTTAAGGATACATTTAGTTGAAATGAAACTACACATATAGAATCTTGCATGTACATTACAGGTGCCATTAACTAGCTCTGTATAATGGAGCATCTGTTAAAATTATGCGTTTTATCACAGACTTGCTCTCAGAATGGGCCTGAAGCAATTCACTGCCCAAGGTCAGAGTTTAAGTGGCCTGCAGCCTGCATCTCAGCATCTATTATTTATGACACATTTATATGGCCAGATAGAATTATTCATTTATAGTGGAGGGTAATACTTCTTCTCATACAGGGCTTATGAAGATTTCACAGTTAAAAATATGAAATATGCCCCAATGACCTGCTTATTTCTGCTGCCCTAATACAATTTTAAACACTGAATACATTTTAGAGTCCAAAAGGAAGGTTTGGAAAAAGTCATAGATAACTGTAAATCAATATGCTGGATAAAACAGCCAAAAGCATTTTAATAAAGTCTTCTCAAATTTCTGCCATACAGCTCAGACCAGCAAACTTCTCCCAAAACAACACATTTTGCATTTTGCAAGTGAAATCCATACTACTCTAGATGATATCTTGAAAACTGCCACTGTTACCAAGGCAACATATTAGGATGAAGTGGCATTGTTAGTGCGTGCAGTGTGCATTAAAGTATCTACAGTATAGACATCTGTGCCCCTGAAAGCACTTCTGCCATCTACTTGACACAGGGAAAGACATACAACACAAAACAAGGACACGAGACAGGACAAAGGAGTACAAACAGAGAGCATCATGGGAGGACAGGCGGGACAGGAGTGGGCTGGTGGGGCTGTTAGGACTACTCTGTGGCTGTCCCAGTGGATAAAAAGAGAATCAATGAAATGAAATGTAAGTTGATTTTGTTCTGGCCTCAGGCTGGCTGACTCGTGGACAACAATACAACTGCCTCGTCTCAGCAAAATGGGGATTCCACAATCAAATATGATTTTCTAAAATATGATTAGGCTGGAAACTTGGTCCCCCTTCATTAAGTAAATGTGCTGAGGCCAACAGGAAAAAGTATGGTATAGTAAGAACATCAGAAAAAAGACATGTGAAAAAAGGTGTAGTGAATCTTCTCCTGGCACAGACCTTACACAGGGACCTATAAATCTCCATGAGAGCGGCCTGTCACTGATAAGGTCAGGATTATTAAAAGTGCTGCATCTGTTATAAATA
>KN483121.1:118173-146209 GCA_000787095.1 Periophthalmodon schlosseri | reverse complement strand
ATCATAGAACACAAGTGATGCCAGAGATTACTGCTGTTGTTGCTCTCAGGTGCAATACTTGATCTGAGAAAATATTTTGACGAACAAGTTCTATTTTCTTGAAAGCTAACTAAAATCGAGCCAAAGAAGGCTACTTACAAAAGTATAAAAAGTGTGCTACAATGTGCACTCACTTTCTTCTTATAAAGATGGCACGATGGAAGCCACACAATAAAAAAGTCCTGCTTGTCTTTCATTGAAAATGAAAGTGTATTTCTATTTAATAAAGCGTTCTTTAAACCTGGTCAGTGTATAGTACTAGCTTTGATGAATACATGTTGTGCTTCTCTTCAGCTCTAGGTGGCAGTAGTGCTCAGATTTAGTGTTACACAAACCAGTGCCTGTATTATTAAGAGCAACATGAGCAGAGGCTATTTGGATTTAGGGAAGTGTGTCTCAATAATGGCCACAATGTGCTCCCAGTGGAGAATATGGCTCTGTGAGGGCCAGGCCTGAGCTGCCAGGAGAGAGGACGGGTGATGGAGGAGAGGATGAGAGCACTGACAGACTTACCTCTGGTCGGAGGGGTTCTCCAGAGATTCAGGGCTTAGGGGAGGAAGCAGGGTAGGAGTCAACGACATGCAAGAGCACAGAGGACAGGGGGGCGTGAGGGTGGGGCTTCAGTATTGAGCAAGTCAACAGTTCAGAACAATGCTTGTGAGAAAGTCTAGTATTTTGTCATTGGGAAGTATAAGAGGTATATACAGAAGAGGTTTGTTGAACAGACTTATGACTGTGTGCTCCACCCTAAAAAGCAAATCTCACGCAGTTACTAATACAGTACTTAATGTGGGCGGGCAGCCCCCACTGCATGCGGTGAAGTAATTAGGACTTTTATGGTTTCATGTACAATAAGATGTAATTGTAATGTTGGAAGATTCCCATAGAGTGCTTGAGGTAAGCCCCAGCATGTTATCTGAATAGCTTTATTTGATTAAATTATAAAAACATTAATTCCCTAAGAGGAAATTTTCAACACATGTAAAGCTATTTTCTCGTTTTCATTTGTCATTGGCTCTGGTGTTGCTGCTTTGCCGATGGCAGCAGGCACAAACCAGGTACATTTTGCATTCCATTATTTTACATTTCTATTCACTCTTTGAATGTTGCATTACAGAAAGCTGAATATGGCTTTTTGTTGTAAACATACATATCTATCAACAAGTTTCTCTCTTTTCGAATCGTAGATCCACTTGATGGTAGAATGCTTGGGTATCATTGTTTCTTAAACAAGTGTCACACTATTAACAAGATTTAAGGTTGTCCACAATGGTACAAGGGCTACTTAAAGTCAATGTGCAATTATTGGCCACTCTATGTATTAAAGCAGCTGACCGCCACAGTACAGCCTCAATTACACTTCTTGTGGTGAGTGAGAAAAATTGGTCAATTGTCAAAAAATGGGGTCAAGCAACACATCGGTGCAGTGCCAGGGCCAGGGCCAGATCTGATTTGTGGCAGAAATAATGGGCTGTGAGCGCATCGACCTGGGCTTTCATCCACGCGAACAGGAGGTGATCAAATAGTGGCGCAAACATTAACCCAAGGTGAGTGCTGGCTAGTCATTGGCCTCAGCTGGGCCCTTAATGGCCTCTGGAGAAATGTATTCATCCCTTTAACTAAATCACAACAGAGAGGATCGATTGAGCAGTCGGGGGCCCGGCCAGTTCTTGCTTTTGCTTAGCTTCCCGCTCATCGTGACTCGTAGTAAATGTGACATCTATTAAACTTTTGACAGTCTGGCTCCAAGGCCCGCTGCCCCCTCCCGCTAAGTGAGATTGATGCCTTTGGCTACACACAACGTCCAGATCTCGATCGGAGGTCTAATCTACACGGGGAGACCAATGTGTGATTAACATGTCAGAGCAGCGCGCTACGGACGGCTGTGTAATTATTCACAATTACAGTGAGAGATCGGGCAGACTGACACCAGAATGTAGAGGGAAAACTCTGCTGCGCCGCTGCTTTGTGGGATTTTGAAAAGAAGTTACTAATCGAGCTAATGAGCGGGAGAAAAGCTTTAATAACCAAGTCAGGTCTGAGGGCTTCCCTGTACATATACTCTACAAACTGGGTTAAATGTTTACTAGACACAATTACCCTTTACACGTAGTCTGCTATCTATGCAGATGTAAAGTTAAGACTGTTAAACTTCCAAATGCTATAATTTTTGGTTATAAACACAGCATACTAGTACATCAAGAAACACAGGACTTAAGCATAACAAATTATAGCTGGTACTGTACAGTTTGACACTAGGATAAGTCTTGGCAGATAATGAGTAATACACTCCTCATTCCTTATACAGCCTTGATTCTGACATGATAAAATCCAATCTCTTAATAGCCGTTAATACCTTTAAGACCCCAAAGGGACTATGCGTTCAAAAGCATACCGACTGGTTTTGTTTATAAACGGTTACAAGCATGCATAAAATATGAGACATTTTCTAGAAGAGCCTTTCCTCTGGGGCTGCAGCACAATGCTTATCATGCACACATTCATGCTTCCCTTTCACTCCGGAATCAACAGAACATCTAATGACTGGGGGAGAGAATGAGATCTGCCAAATTAAATTACGGATATGGAACTCGGGTGTTAAGTCGTACTCAAAATGATTTCAGAAAAAAGATACCAATGAAATTATGGTGGGAGACGAGATGCGCTTAAATCTCACATAACGGGTTAACTGGAAACGATGGCTGGCTTTTAAAAGTGTTAGTGGGGCTTGAAGCTTATTAGCTGGGATTACTTACTCTGGGATCTCATTGTTCAGTTGGCTTGAGGGAAACAGCGAAGGACATTGACGTGAGACAGGACAAAACATGGACAGCGAGGTAACATATAAGACAAGACAGACACACACTATAGCTCTTGAAAACTGTGAGGATGTTTTGAGTGTGGAGTGCTTGTGTGAAGAGTCTATATATAAACCATATGCCTGATTTCTTTTTCAGGTGAGCCACATAAACATTCTGCTCATGCCAAACCTGGAGGCGCTGATCCAAATGCATTGATGGATGGATGGGGAGAGCCGACTCATCAGCAGCCTAAAGCCACCGTTCCTTTGGAGTTGTTTTCACACACTCCAGAGACACTGGCATCATCGACGTTTCCTCTCAAATTGCAGGTGGCTTATCTTCAGAAAGAGCTGTGTTGGCCATGTTTACAGTGTAGGTAAAGAGGCCCAGATTGGACTTTTTTCTGTTTGTCTGGGTGCCTATTACTCATCGGAAAGTAGCTATTAAAAATAGCTTAATTTGAGAGTTTTGAGTTGAAGTATTAATAACTTGAAATGAATACTAGAGACAAAGTAGTGATAGGGAGTAGTAACATTGAGCTATATGACGCAAAATGAAAATAAATGGCATTTTGCTTTATATATTGGGATTCATTTTATCAATTGGCACATTAGACACTCGCAAAGAGGAAATTGTTAAGAATCTTATCATAACTTTTACAGTCAACATGTAACACATAGCCTATGATGAGTGCAAATATATACATATACAGATCAGTATCAATCCAAACACTATTTTGTAGTTTCATTATATTAACAGTTCTTATGTCATTAAAGGTGCGCTATGTAACTTTTTGCTGGAGGGTCTGCTACCTACTTATCCCTATGTAGATGTTATTGATTTGCCTAGAATGTTCCACAATGTGGCATTAAACTTATCTATCTTGAAATTATTCAATCATAGACGTTTTATTGCTCAAAAATATCTTTATTGCTCAAAACTCCACAGATCAGACCCGGAACTTGGCGTGGTGGCTTGCATGGAAGCCGATAGAAAAAATTTAAGCCATACTGTGAGACATTCAAGGCGAAGTGATAACATCTCCATGGAGACAAGCATGTGGTAAAACCTTGACCAGAAAAGTTACATAGTGCACCTTTAAAGAAATCCAATCTTGGAAACTGTAACTGTAAACATGGCCGATCTAACTGTATGCAACTGTCCAGTGTCTCAGTGTCTGAGCTGGGAGTAAAGGATGAGTCCGGGGGCAGTGCTCTGATTATGTGGAGCATCTCTCTAATTAGTGAAACCATGTCATGAGTCAAGTACAACAGAAAGAGACAGAGGAGGGGTAGTCCACCCTGCGGCCCTCTCATCCCACCATCTGAACGCACAGTCTGAGGTTATTGGCCTAATAGAGCCAGATTTACTATATGAGTGTGGGTGTGTCCTCTCCTTTACCTCTTAGTAACCGCGTTGTGGTACTCGATGAACGTCCGCCCGTCAAAGGCAATGGCCTCCGTCTCCCCGGCAGATTTCTCGTAGATGGCTGTAAGGGAGGGAGATTTTTCAGGGAATGAGATCATAGCGATCAATAAAAGAGGCTTGAGATAGCAAAGCTTGAGTGGAAATGGGGCGCCGAGCAAATGGGCCAGAGGTTTGTAGTTTTAATTAACGTGAGAGGGGTTGGGCCGCCACGCACAAGGTTAATGTAGGAGGCAGCAGCGGTGTAAGGATGAGTGATGTGAGACAGTGACTCTAGATGTCTGCAGATGATGAAAAAGACAGCCAACTCTCCTTTACAAAGAACATTTCATGAATATGTAAATCATGCATTTCGTCATTTTTACTACAGCCTCTTTAGCCTGAAATCAATTCATAACAGCAGTGGCACAGCGGAGACAGCACTCGTCCAGTACTTGTATTTTAGTGAGAGAGCCCAGAGGAAGCAGGTCTGTACAGTAGGCACACAAAGACTCTCTCAGTTCACCGGGAAGGCAAGCCAAGAACTAGACTTACATAAAGCACTGCTGACTCCTGTCCCACTTAACTCTGAACAAGCCAAGCACATTATCATATTAAAAGCCAGCCAACTCAAATTGGCTGTGGACGTGACTGTTCCCATTTTTAAGGACAGATAGAGGAGCGGGTCTTTAGCCAGAGCTTAACTTTTCACTCTAAATATTAAATATCCAAACATGAACTGCAGAACTGCAGAAAAGCTCAGAAATAGTGTATAGAAATAGAAATAGACAGTGTATATACACATAAAAAATAAGGTCCATGATTCATGAGGACCAGACAAGCTTATTTACTTTGTTAAAACTGAAATCCTTGCGCTAGTTATGTAGATCCCTGGCTTGGCTTCATGCAGTTTGGTAGAATATTTTTCAAATTGTGCAGGTGGACATTTTTTTATCCAGCATTGCCAAATTTTAAAATGTATCCAGTTATTTAGAAACAATTTTGGTATTCAAAATAAAACTGAAAATAACGGAGTAGAAAATCAATAAGAAAGGTTAACCAAACCTGTATAGACAAATAGTCTGTATACTTTAAAAAGTAAGTAGAAGTAGACTTACTGTTCTGGCAGCGGGCCCCAGAGAAGCCGCTCAGACACACACACTCGTAAGCATCAAGCTGGGGGCTACAGCGGCCCCCGTTGTGGCAGGGCTCCTGGGAGCACGGGTGGTCCTGGAACATGGCTACATTACTGGAGCGGAGGGCATTCTCTTCTCGAAGGATAGGAGTCCCCATCAGAGTAATCTGCACATAGGACAGAGGGTAAAGCTCAGTATGCAAGCAATAACAATATAAAAAAAGACTAGAAATACATTTAGAAAATCTTTATTTTTATCTTTTCTACAGTTCTGGTGATAACCCTAACCAAATCTGAAGGTCAGCAGTTCGATAACAGCTCCAGCCTGTGCGTACTGCTGTTGTGTCCTCAGGCAAGAAACTTCACCTACCTTCCTGCAGTGTCTGTGTATGCACTGTCCCCACCAAATAAACACAAAGATTGATAATACAAGTTTGGGGTTATAAGTACTTATAGCCAATAATTCAGTGCTGTTGGGAGTGGGAGGTGAAGAGTGGTGTGGATGTGTCAGGTGTGATGGATGCTGTGTGATAAAAAGTACTATAGTAAGAATGAAGGCAAAGGTGAACAAGATGGCTGCCAGATCAACTGTGTTATATAGTTTATAGAGAAAGAATAAGATGTTCTAGAGAATAAAATTTGAAATGACAAAGCATATCCAAGTGTGAAAGACAAAATATAAGAAGGCATAGTAAATCCAGAAGTACTATGTAGGTATCTTGTATCACTGCAAAGCGCCTTGAGCATCTAACAAAATACATGTCATACATTAGCTCTCTTGGTTTTCCATAATCCATCATAATACATAGTAGAAAATAATTAGGACACCCTCACATCTCAAATTCTAATCACGCTTTGAACCCACCTTGATTGAAGCCTAAGCTTTTAACTGACTATAATGCCATCTCTTCTTAAATCCTCTTTTCTCAAAGCATTGATTATGTAAAGCCGTTATTTTTGGACCTTTCCTTCGACTTTTATCTTTCCATCCTTTGTTTCGTTATCTGATTTCATACCCTAGAACAAAACACTTAAGATTACCATGTTAATCGAGGTGGTTTGTTGTCTTGCTTTGTGCTTCCTTTGGAGGGTAATTATCTTAAGACACTAGCAGGGTAATTTTGCAGATTTAGTAGTACATACTCTCATATTCTTCTTTATGTAAACATGTCAACACGGAAGAAAGAGAATAATACATGCACGGCAATAAATGCATAAAAATAAAAAACTAAGCACGGCTTCAAACCATCGTGCTCATAATGAACTAGTCCCTGTGGGCAGAGGCACACAAACGCCACACTCTTGCTTTTGATTTGCTCTCAACTGTCAGGGGAAACTTTGTAGGAGAGGACTAATGACAAGTTTGTGCAAACACCAACATCCCGCCTTTCTTCTCTTGGTTTATTTTTGGCACGAAGAGATGAGCTTTTTGCTGGAAAGAAGAGGAAATAAAAAACCCTAGAAAGCTGTCATAGGGAGATGTGAGAATGGTGAAATGGAGAGGCATCAAATTTATGTTCTATTAATAGCAAACAGTAATCCAGATAAGCTGTGCTACTGGTCAACACACTGACAGCTCAATGTACTGGTCTTATGACAACTATTCACTCTCTTGGAATGTACTCTCTTAAAGACATGTTATGGTATTGGGGGGAGGTATTTAGTATAAAACTATACATTTTAGATAATTATTATTTTGTTCATTGTAAACTGCAATATTAATCCAAAAAAGGTTTAATAACAGAAGAGGGTCCAGTGACTTCATATTCAAAACTGCATTGTCTATGTGACATTTTTAAAACTCTAAATGTATGACCCAGTGGCCAAATATCTGGAATAATCACAAGTAAGTACAGGGCTGTAGGAGGAGATAGTGGGTAGGTGAAAACAGATATTTTCTGAGCACTCAATTTGCAACTATGTACAGGACACTCAAGGTCCTTTACAAGAAACCACTCACACATTCACATACACATTTAAACATCAGTGCATACAGACACTGGATGCAAGGTGGTTTAAGTGCCTTGTCCAAGGACACAACGGCACAACTGGTGGGAACTGGGATTGAACAGGCGACCTCGGCAAGCTTACAAACTACCACAACATAACTCTAAGAAGGCATATACAAAAAGTTGATGCATTATTTCCCTTATTTAATTGCAGTGTTTACCAGTTGGATGGTGCCCTTGAAACCCTCAGTGAGCGCTGCACCTCGGGCCAGGCGGCTGTAGTCCGGAGCTCCTCCCACAAACAGAGACTCCTTTAGGTTCAGGTCCACGTGGAGGTTCTGACAGACAGCAACAGCACAAACAAATTATATGACAGTTTCATATGCAGTTACACTTAATCAATAGACAGCTTCAATATATCATTTTTATGTAATGCATTAATTAGTATTTCCAAATAAGTAATACATGTATTAATACAATGCTTTTGAAATCATATCAAATATTTGCAGTACATATTACAAATTAATTTTCCATGGTTCTGTATTCTTGTGTTATTATTACAACCATATTCAATGTAAGATTATATAACACTGGTTATATACAACAGCTGTTTTTATTTTTGTAAACAGACGTGTGCTCTTCCACATCTTCCTCTTAGCTGTAGAGTTGATGGATTCTTGTTAATAAGATAGAGATTCTAAGAGCGGCTTGTAATGATTTACGAGACACTAAGGAAGAACAGGGGCAGGCTGGAGTCAGGGTACAAGCGGCTCTTTACAGAAAACTCAAAATAATGGCCAATCATAAATAGTGACCTTTCGACTGTTTAGTGCGTACACATTAAAAATAATTAATTTGCGTGGGAAAGGCAAGGAGTAGCAATCCTTTCAGCTAGACCTTTGGGACAATTGCTGTTGAGTTAGCAAGGTGCTGCTTGCTCATTTTGCCTCAAAGTGCAAGCCCACTTAAGAGGGAAGAAATTAATTATATCAAATTTATGTTGGGCAGTAATTGCCACAAGGCTTAAGTGGAGTTAATTGCTGTGAAAATGATGGAAAGGGTGAAATAAACAGGCTCTGTGCACAGATTAGAAGAGCAGAGGCAGCAGAGCAGGGCTCAGACCTGGGGCTATGTCACTGCTCCAACAGAAACAGGTCAGACAGGCCTGGGTCAAGGCTCTGGACCCAACTGTGCTGTAGTTTCCGAGCTCACACTTAGGTTCTCTTTAACAGTCTGCTAAGGATCAGGCTCTGGGAGATGAGGTTTTACTTGGTGTGATTGTGTTGTCACATGCAAACTGTTCCATATTATAGTGTTTAGTGCACTTTGAAGAGCTGCCTGTGTAGTTGTCTGTGTGAGTGACACAGTGACATCATAGGACTGTTCCTGTTGGTAGTGGTAGTAAATGATAAAAGAACAGCTCGGATTGGCTTGGCACCTCCCACTGTGTCCTTCCTCTGCTGGGCCTGGGCCCCCTGGTACTCTGCACTCTCACTTTGGGCGTTGATTGGCAGGATACACTCGCCTACACCAAGCTCGTGAAGACGTCTTATTGTGGCGCAAAACAATGGCTGCCGTGAAGATGGCTTCTCCTTTCCTCCCACCTTCCCACCTTCTACCGCCCACGCAGCAGATGGACTGAGGTGAAAGCCAAGCCGCCATCCCAACACTCTTGGTCTTCTTGTGAAAATGTTCCTTGAAGCTAACTCAGTTTTTTCTCTTTAATGTGCTTGTTGAGATGGGAGTGAGAGTGCACAGTGAACAAGTGAAATATGGTGAAAGGTGTGACTGGGTCTGTCTCATTACCTTGCGTGATTTCTTATTTTCCAGACAGCATATCATAGAGAGGGGGAAAAATAGGGAGGAAGAGAGTTATTAGGGGAAGACTAGTAAGTGGCTGTGCACAGAGAGGCATGCAAAAGCACTCAACGCATTCACTAGAGCATTATCCATACAGCAGCGACAGTGGAGGAGTACATTAAATAAAAGAGGCTCATGCACTATACACTGAACTAGACAGTAAACAACATCTAGACTTGAAATGCACTAAAAACATGCATGAAGCAGATGGTGTCATTAACAGAGAAGAAGGAAGAAGAAAGGCATGGCTGGTGACAGGCTGTGCAAAGTGCTTTTAGCTAAACCTCATTTGGAGATTTCCAGCAGCTTTCTTAATGTTAGACATATTTGAAACACAGTGATTTGACTTGGATAACCTCCAGATAAGGCTTCATACTGAGAGAAATTCACACTGTTGTGATTTCATATTGATGTTTTTGTGGCCATTGTTTAGGGCTGCAGAATATTTTGCGATCAAATCAAAATAGCAATTTAAGTTGGTGTAATTATCAAACCGCAAAGGCTTTTTTTTTATATAACAGAATGTCATCAGCAAATAACAAAATGTCCTGTCTTTTTATAGGAAAATCGTGTTGTACTTGTAGTTACAAACATCTACAAACATGTTTGGAAATTCCCTTGAAGTCTTACATACTATTCTTATATACTTTTTCAGGTAATTTTTCAGTCTTAAATATAAATGTTCCTCCTGTATCCCAAATCTAATTGCAATCACAATTAGATTTCCCTCCATAATCATGCAGCTCTACCATTTTTATTTGCAGATGGTTGGAATATTACGTTGTCTTGCAAGGGGTGACTGAATGTGACAACTTGGTGCTTTTAAAAGGAAGAGCAGGTTGTGTTGATTAAACTTGTAGAAAGCTTGACTTCTTTACTTCCACTTTCTGTCTAGTGGGAATAACTTCTGTCACCATGTGGCTCACCACCTGCGTACATGATTGCCCTCGGGATACACTGACGAATCAAGGCCGGGACAAGCTTTTCACCAGAACAGCTAGCTTGCATGCGTAACTCTTTTTTCAGTTTATATTGATTTTTGAGTATTTTGTGGAAGAACTGATTGCCCAAAGAACATCTAAATGTGGTATTGTTTCTGTCATCTCAGTTACTGTAAATATATTGTACAGTTATTTGATAGCTAAGGGCTGACCAAGGCAGTACAGTATTTTTTATTTGACTTTCAAATGCAGTCCATACTAACCCATATGGTACAACTTTACTGAAAACACACCACTCCAACCACTCTCATATCCAAGCTTCATCTTAGCTCTATCTTCCATCATGGCGGTGTCTTTGATTTCCCCCGGCCTGCTCCCTCTGTGTCTGTAGATGTGACCACCTTTGATGTGATGCGGTTCAGGCAGGGCTGGCTCCTTCAAACTTCTCCTTATAGGCGACTGGAGTGGGGAGCATTAGCTGGCTCATCCCTGTCCCTCCAGACCCCTCCAACGCACTTGCCTCTCTTTGCTCTGCTCTCTTAATAAGATTTTCTGCTTCTCTTGCTACGGCAAAGTACAATTACCATAAAGATGATGGGGCGGTGGGGGAGGGTTGAAATGCGGAGATAAAAAAAAAATTTAAATCGCGAAAGGGTTGACAGAGTGCATGTTCGTGGTTGCAAATGGCGTTGTTTCATATAATTGGATAACTTAAGGGCTTATCAAGCGATTATATCCCTCTTATATAAAAGGATGCACCTATTGGCTGAGGAGTTTCATTATGCGGCCTTTTATCTCCCTACCTTAAATTTTATTGTAAAATGCTTTCTTTATGCAACACTGAGTTTTATCTTGGGCGTGTCAGTAAGTGGAGAGACTGGGTTAAAAAACAGCGGAAAATTACAGGACTTCCAAAATTAAGACAGCTTGTCAGAGCGGCCCTCCATCTGGAGCACCGCCTCGTACCTTGACGGATGTCGGGAGATAGTGGGGTATTTTCAGCAAATCAAACCCAGTGGTGTGAAGCGAAGGGGAGAAACTCAAACTCAAGATAGGGAAAGTTTGCTGAATCAACTATGATAAAGTTGAAACACACGACTGGATAAGGTCAAAGTCAGAGGTAATAGCGAGGAAATGAGAAAGTATTAGTAGTAGACAAATGCAGTTCATGAAGCAGGCACGGCGTAGTATAGCACAGATCGGGTAGCCCCTCATGCTAAAACTAAAATAGGTAAACTAGCAGGATGGAGTTAGCTGAAGCTCACCGGTGCCTCCCCTCGGACTGGGTCCTTCTTGTTGACCATGATCTCTCCTTTGCGGTTGGAGCGCTCCAGGTTGATGGTGTTCCACACATTCAGCTGGATGGGCTGCTTACTCCTGCAGCACACACACTCACAAACGTCAGTTAACAACTCATTATTTTGCCTTGACTAGATTTTCTGTCTTGCTCTGACTAATGCAGTTTAAATGCATAATATTTCTATAGATTAGCCACATATGACATCATTATGCTAGAGGTTTTCGGACATCTCAAATATAATATCTGTAGTTTATTTGTTTATAAGTACTCCCTAAACCAGGCCTATAAATATCTTATATAGGACCAGTGAAACAGCACAACTAGCAAAGGCTTCTAAACTTCAGGAACTATTATTTAAGCAGTTTTACAGCCACTGCCAATAACCAAGCCATCTTTAAAAGGGTAACAGTGCACTTAACATTTCAAATTGAATGGATACACTTCATAATCCACCCTCCTAGTTAGCATATTATTAATCAGTATGGAAAGCCCTGTGGTGCACTGACCTGATGGTGGCAGGCCCTTTGCCCAGGTCGTAGCGAAACTCAAGGATGCCATTGTTCAGGGCCAGAGAGATGAAGTCTCCTTTGCCGTCGGACTTCTGGCCATTGTAGAAGATCACACCATTGGAGTCGTTGGCCATGAGCACCACAGTCATGCTGACCTTTTGACTGCAAACAGACCACAAGAGATGGATATTTTAGTGCACTTTGTCTTTCTGTTCCGGAGACTAGCAGGAGTACATATTTTGCATCCTGGAGGCCTGATGTTATTTGTGTAACCCTCATTGTCGATTCAGTTGGAGTGTAAAGTGGAAGCGCTGCCTTAGGCTTGTGAAAACACCATCATCTCCAGTGTTAGCTTCCAGCAGAGACTCACCGCAGATCGTGCCCGTAGAGATGCAGCCCCTTCAGCTCTAGGAACGAGTCCCCACTGAACAGCGGCATGTAAGCTCCCCGTCGCTCTGACACTACCAGAACAAAAACAAAAAATGTGTAGTCAGTACCAGCATTTTGAGTTGCGTTAAATGTACTATATACCATCAGTGGCAGATATATTTTCCAGCAAAAGGGTTAGCTTTTTAAAATTAGTTTTTGTAGTGTAGAAGACCAAGACACAAGTGAAGGACTAAAATATGTAGCTTTTTTCTAAAAACGATTTTAGCAGTCAGGGATAAAGTGCAGACTTGTCACTCAATGGATCAGTGAAGAGCTGTCACCATTATGTAAAAAAGATAGATTTGTTCTCTTGTAGCCTGTGGGATTTAAACTTCCCCGTGATAGAAATTCAAACACAAAAATGAGAAATTCTTATGTCAGCCTGATTACACAGGCGCCAAAGACTCACAAAGAGGCTCTGCGGCAGTGTGGAGTTTAACACCACAACTGGGACCCATGAAATAATACCTCCATTGTGTTATGGCAGGGCCTTTTCTGCAAATTCATGTCTCTCCGACGGTTCTACATCTCTATGCCCTGGTATTCCTTTACTTTTGGCTTGTGCAGTGATTAGAGGAGGCACAGTGCCATCATTCTAACAAGTGGCTTGACAAGAAATATCACCCAAAGCTATGTGTTTGTATAAACCTCAACTGCACAAATGTGACACTAAATGTGTAACAGAAATAAATAGATTTAAGAATGAAACTGGATTCATGTAGTCATAGTCATACAGAAGAAATATTAATAGAATGAGCATGTTCTGGAACTAAAATTTGCATTCCTTGTCCCATAGACAAATCAAATACTGAGAGCAGGAAACTCATCACCATAATAAACCATTTCATCACAAATATATTTCTGAAAGTTTATAATACACAAAGTTATAAAAACAGTTTGATGTATTTTCAGCGTATTTTTATTGAAATGCTCAGAGGTTATTAAACTCAGCAATGCCTAAAAAAGTGTTTTTTTAAAAAAAATAATATATACTGTATATGTTTTCCTTTCCTTGTCCTTGCCCACTATTGAGCTCAATGTCAGATGAGTTGTAGTTGTTAAATCTATACTATTTATACTATTATACAGTTTTACATTCTACTATCATATTTAAAATTGCATCATTGCTACGGTGGCTTTAAATTATTATCTTCACCACAAATAGAACGCAACAATACAAATCCCATCTATATTTGGTTGCTTTTGTAAGTATCTTTAAATGGGAGTATATAGTATCATCCCAGGTTGAAACAGGCTAACACCTTTTGATCTGGCAGGGAAGTTGTAGTATTTGTAATTGGCTGAGATTATCTGAGCCACATCAGGATGGGGAAAGGCAGACGGAGATGAGAAAGCTAATTAGCTATTGTGCGGGAGACTGCTAATGATGATGGCACGCACCACAGAGAAGAGGGGAAAATAGAAGGGAATGTGCTAAAGTGAAGTGGGCTAGAATAATGGAGCTGCTGGGAATAGGGTTGTGGAGGGGCTTTTCCACACTATGACTCTGGGCTCTCCGGGATCAATAAGTCAGCAAGGATCCCAATGACCAGGAAAATCCCCCATCATGCATGTCGGATCAGAGAAAGTTTTCAAATTAAACTTTATAGCTATCCCATCCGGATCGCTTGATTGTAATTGTGTTTATATAACAATAATGTAGGCTAATTAGCACTTACTATAGAAACAATCCAACGAGAAGAGGCTGTGAGGAGGCAGCTAAAGGCCCAATTAACTATGCTTATACACAGAAACTGTTTCTCAGATTAATGCAGCATTTTAAATAACAAAAAAAGCAAAAATTTAAACATCAGTAGGATTTTCAAGGCTGCTCTTTAATCACTAAACTGTAATGATTTTCCCTAACACTGGCCAAAAGCACTGAGCTAAGTAGGCCATTCAATAGTACAGTTCCATCCTTGAGTAAGGTCCTTGATGGGGAATATTAGAGCAGTGTAGAGTGATAGAGATAGTGGGGTGCACCTGCAGCCTACAGATGAGTGGCTCTGAGTTAGCAGAGCCTTATCAGAGGTCTGTCTACAGCTGACACTGGGCTGACTGACGCACACATAAATCACCCTGGGCAGCAGGACTGATGCGATTAGTCATCTCATTGATTCAGAGAAAAAAATAGCCTTTTAGAAAAGGAGACACTTTCACTCACACCACATTGATTTTAGCTCATGTCAATTTATTTTAATCACCTGCTAACTAGGACTGGAGGAGGATAGTCCTGTTCCACTCCTTTCCACTAACACACTGTTAAATACAGGTACTCACAGGGGTGAGAGGAAATAAGACTCAGCCCCCCATTTGAACTCAGTCAAGTCTGCTCAGCTCATCACATCACATCTACACTGACACGCAGGATGGTAACAAAGGCTGACGAGAAATACGACAATGCCACAAGCTCTAATGATAAACTTCAAAAGGCCTGGTGTTTTCACAGCCCTGAGCCCACTCTGCCATGACGATCTGAGCGGCAACATGTTTGAACGCTGCACCTGTAGGCGGACAGCCGCGGCTAACAAGCCTAGCCAAGACCAGGCTGAACGGCCCGACGGGGCCAATCATTCTGCTACACAGCAAAGCAACAAACTCCCATTTTAGCCTCCAACAGTCTCACTTTGATTTACACAACACTCAGGGAGGAGACACGTCACAAGGTGCAGGAAACAGAAGAAAGGGGTGAAATGGAACAGTACAAATCAGAACTCTATAGTAAAAACCTAATGGCCTCGAGGACAAAGCTCTTGAGTGGAGTTCTACCAATGACAGCAGAGAAGTGTAAGTGTAAGTGATGCTAGGCGTACCTTTCTCACAGTGCTTGCCCTCTCGGCCCATGGGACATTCACACTTGTACCCTCCCTCGGGCTGGGGCTGGCACTGGGATGAGGGGTGGCACCTGTTGGGCTCACAGGGGTCATGGACGTCAGCGCAGGTTGGACCTGGCCAAACACAAAAGAAAAACAAGAGCCTTTACACCTGATTCTGTTTTTCACAGCAGTTATCCCTTTGTAGCAGGCCATTTTCTAATAGGATATGTAAATATTAAAGTGAGCAGAGCATCCTGTTGTGCTGTCACGTTCTTTGCCCTGCGCCTGGGCCCGTCTGAACACTGTTGTCATTACTGCGGCACTCGGCCTTTAATGAAGCCTGTCCCGCTGAGCTCACAGAACTAAAACGTTTTTATTCCCTCACTCTAATCCAAAATACTGTCCCGACATGTCTGCCCCCACCTTCCCTCACCCCCCCCCTCTGCCGTCTGTAGCTTCCCATCAGCCACAGTGCCTGTCCTGGCCACTTTATAAAATGACTAAATTAAGAGCCTGCGGGCGTCTGTCCAATTCTCATTATCTCCATTCATTCCTGTGCCTGGTGCCAAGAAGCTTTGATCACTGCAATGCTTCTTCAGAGTCAAGCCTTTTCTTAATGGCTTCTTAACCGAGCGCACCCCAAAAAAGTTATAGTGTCTTCTAAAATTTAGCCAGGAAAGTTTTTGTAAAGAGTCACTGTACTGCCAGATGTGAGAATCAAACAACTGAGTATTTAAGCCAGAAAGTTATAATACATATGGTTTGAAAATAAAATGTGTACACTGAACAATGAAGTGGGTCAAAGTAGAACATAGTTTTGTGATATTTTTGTTATTTTAGGAACACAGATTTGATGGTGTTTACAAAATTACTGGAAGCGCTCCTGCTGAGGACTAGAGCTGCAGTGTGAAATGAGGCTGTCATGACCACACTGAATACTGGAGAAAGAGCAGAGGAGTTGGGACACAAACATATTTTTGGTAGTATAGCATTCCTCTGGACACAAATTACATTTCATTTAGTATAGATTTTACAGCTCGCCAGGGTGCTCACTTGTGAACAACCACACCTATCCAACTAGGTTTCCAATAATTACATTTTTTTCTTCTCATTAAAGAGAGATTGACCAGCTATACTAATTATTTTGTAATCAACTGTTCCAGAGGGTAGAACTGATGAATCGTGACTGATGAGAAATCCAGTCACTTAAAGGGGCACTACATAACTTTTCTTAGTTAAGACCATAGACTGTATATATAAATGGACATATGCACTTTACATTAAAACACTGTTGCCCCTCTCTCAATAACTGCTGCTGTCAGGCTCGTCATTTTGGTCTTAAAATGTTCATATTGAACTGCTCTAAATGATCCTGGAATTTTTATTTTGCTATTGCGTCTGCAAATCAAGATATAAACATTAGGCAGAGACAAATCAGGCGCTTTCGTTCCCAGAGGTTGCTCCCTCTATCATTAGCAACAGGTTTGATTGATAGCGTTGCTAAGTGTCCGTTCCCTGCTAAACCAGCGGTGCAGGCAAGAAGGGGTGTTACCTTAAACAAACTCCAAATTCGTCCCTATAACTGCTAGCCTCGATGAGCTTCATTTGACTGGAGCCAAACGCTATGGGTGACGTCACAGTTCCATAGTCCACTTCTTTATACAGTCTATGGTTAATAAGTTAATGCAATGGTGTGGAACATTCAGGACAAAGTAATAACATCTCCATGGAGACAAACAGGTAGAGAACCCGCCTCCAGAAAAGGTACATAGTGCCCCTTTAATTGTAGAATCAGACATAGTGGAATATGGAGTACCACAAACTTTGGTGAAAGGATTTAGTTGCCCAGCTGGTAAGGCAAAAAACATCTGTTCATATCTGAAATGGTATGTATTTGTTCAAAGATGTGGGTAGTTGTTGTGTCTTACCCCAGAAACCCCTTGTACATCTGCAGTGGAACATCTCCGCCTCTTTGACCTGGCAGGCGGCCCCGTTCCTGCAGGGGTTGGGCACACAGGGGTTGTTCCCGCACTCTCCCACTCCACTGCCGAACAGACTGTCTCCTCCGTTCTCCTGCAGGTTCAGCACCCTGTTGTTTACGTCCAGCAGTCGAATACAGCCCACCAGACCTGTGTCCACTCCGGTCCTCTCCTTCACACTGGAAAACACAAGGTGATGGTGAAGGCAACCATTTATACTCGTAATGGAGTTGGTAGTAATTGGTAGGGGTTGGCCAAAGTAGAATTAGTTGTGGTCTCATTCAGAGCTCCACAGTATGAGAAAAAAATGCTATATGCGATAACTATGTTGAATATAAAATAACAATATAATTGCTATATTTAAAGGGGCAGTATGTACGGTTTCGATTTTAAATTTCATAAACCTGGATCCATCTATATCCCCAAATGAGGTAGACATGTTTTAATATAATCAAACATAGCTTTTACTGACAACAGTTGTAATGCTGATTTATTCTTAATTACAAAAACATTGGCCATGTTGTTTGTTTATGTTATAATTAAGTTTTGGCAGCTATCCAATGAGAAAGCAGAATTAACGTTAAGATTAAAATTTTAAGTCACAGCAAAATTGAATTTGAAGCTCTATAAACAAAAAGTTTAAAGAGGGGCTTTTTTACTTCTATGGGGTATTTAGTGCTAACACATAATATATTTAGATCACCATGTTACCGTTTATTGTTTTGAAAATGCTAAATTTGCCGAAAACAACATATTAACATGTTTTCTCTTTAATTTTTGACGCTCTGAATCAAAAATCACTCTCTCAAAAACCACATTACAATCGGTGGGCGTTCCGCTAATCATCATCAGGTTTGTAAAGCTGTAGTGTATTGTTTTATATCATGCTTTTGTATATTTATGGAGAATTGTCATGTGGGAGCATGGATGATTTAGGCTTGTAGGCAGAGAATCTTACAGCTGACCGTAAGGAGGGTTCGAAAAGGGCCCGGGAGAGATTGCTGAAGTACTCAAACATGCATAGATGACATAAAATCACATCAGGCATGTTTTGATGAGGAAAAAATGTTATAACACGGTAGAAAGCTCCAAAAAGTTGCATAATAGTCCCTTTAATGGAATATTCATCTTTACCTGCCATATCTTGTATTTGGATACTGCATCAGCTAAACTATAATGTTGCGCATCTCTATATTCTGAGTCTTACTCCTGTTTCATGTCCAAAGGCACTCCTCCAATGAACAGGTTGGTGTCCAGGTTGAGCCCGTCTGTGCCGCGTGGGCTCTCTCCCTCCACGTGGTCCTCACTGTCCACACTCAACATGGCGTTACGGCGGTTACGGGTCACAACCAGCTGATGCCACCGTCCCTGCTCCACCTGCACCTTACTGACCAGAGTGCCTGTACCAGAGCCTGTGTTGAACCTAGAAGCAGATACAAAGCATGTCACACGATTTAATTATGCACATATGGGAAGAGAAATTTGAAACTATTGGTGGTGTTATGTGGTGATTTCATACTCCCAATTTACACTATACTTTCCTGAATTATCCCAAAGGTAAATTCACAAATGTTGAACCTGATGATTTCTATTAGTGACTGGACCCTAGAACTTCTATGTTACCCCCCTCCATCTGTATTAAATATTAATGGCCTATAGAATGTTGATGTCATCTGAAAAGCGAGCAATTCAACTATTCCTTGATTTTAAAAAAAATATGTTTTTAATATATTGTAGAAACGTGAAATAAATATTATATGATCTAGTATTTCTTACCACTTTTTGTCTTTTGCTAAACTAGTACTGCTCATGTAAAACTTAACTAGCTGTACCACATTCATTTTGGACTGGTGCTTTGGTCTATCTTGTTATAAAATATATAGTAGAACAAAAAATCCAGTTATAGGACAAAATATATGTACTGAGTCAAAGTGAGAAATAATTAGGGTGCCTCACTTTCATATCAATTTACAGCAGCCAGGGTTTTTAGCACAAGGTGTTTGTTCCTTATCTCACAGTGTCTAATGACTGCAAAAATCCACCCGCATTGCTCAATAAGACAGTGATGAAAGAACGGAGGTACCTTCTAAACTAAGAGCTACTCACTTAGATACGTCTTTCACACTTTTTAATTCTGTGTTTTATCAAATGAGGAAAGAGGACACATCTCGCAGAAAAAAAGTATTGCCGTATGCGACCCACACAGCTTGCATTGAGAGCAATTATCTGCCACAAATAATTAGTTCTTCCCTCCACGTCTTGGATTTGTGAAGCGGTGGGTGGTGATCCAACAGCGGTATTTCTGAAACTGAAAAAGAGCTTTATCTAAAAAAGCACAAATTACTAATGATCCCCCTGAATCCGCGATTGATTTCAAGCTGTATTTAGAAATGTAACCTGGCTCTGAGCAGGTCCGAGCAGGTCTGAGGAGGGGTCAGGATGTGATACAGCAGCCAGGAGATAAGCGAAGTCCCGTAACAGGCGCGGAGTGGCTAGGCTAATTTGTTTTTTCACTCCTTTCCCTCATGATTTTAAACGCACAATTCCACTGTGACCACTTTTTCTTTGTAAAAATGGGGAGATTTTGGATATTTTTGTGGTAATACGATAAGATTTGAGCTGTGGAGGGGTAAATTGTCCCTTTTACGGCTAATTATTGGTACATTCCGCTATTTATTTGTTGCAGCTCATGTCTTTTAATGAAACAGTCTATTTAAAAATGCTTTACTGGGATTATCTTGCATTATTTAAATCTTAGTGAGTGGCATCAAGCAGTTTCAATATTATCGTTTACCGCAATATTTTTCTGTAGCTTTGAAATGTGTTATCGTGACAGGTCTAAATATACCACCTAAAATAAATGAAACTGGGACAAGTAACTGAATAGTGAGTTGGATGCAGACTTTGCTAATTATTATATTTAGTATCATAGAGGGTGAATAACAGGTGTAGAATGTCATGTTACGTGAATATACTGTAGCTATTTAAAGTAGCGCTGACTTGGCTGTTGAAAATCTGCCTTTTTTGACAAACAATATTTTTTCACACATAGCTCAAATGTGTATTTTTCCATTGATGTGACAAACAAGTTCACAGCTACGGCTATGCATTGCAGAAAGCATATTTTTGGATGCAAAAGTTAACAAAGTTTTGTACGGTGAGAAATAAATCTTTTTTTTTTTTTCAATCACTCTATGAGCATGAGAAAGACATCATTAACTTTTACAACTCCAAACTTTCATGCAGCTCATACATATTTGAATACTCTTCCAAAGGCTAGCTTTAATGACACTCTTGTTTATGTGTTTACGTATTTGCCTGTGTAAATATATGATGTAACGAGGTGTAATGGTCGACGCTGCAGCACATGTCGGCTCCATCTGTAAAGAGCCAAACGTCTGAGTTCAACCCTGACGTCTGGATCTGATTTATTTCCTGCTGCTTCTATTTTAAACATGTTGACTCTGTGTAATTATTTGCCTCATTATGTTGAGCGCTCACCATTTGTTTTACTCTTATCTCCTGCCTCTTGCAGTCGCAGCTAAAATAGCCTAGTTCCCTTGTGGATAGTATTAAATGTGTTTGGATTGTTCCATCTCTCTCACCTTAGCTCCACCCGACCATTGACCAGGGCGAGGGAGATGAAGTCTTTTTTCCCGTCCTGTCCATTGTAAAGCAGGATTCCTGTCATTTCGGATGTTCTGAACTCCATGGCGATGCGCACCGTATGGTAAGCACTCATGGTTTGGAAGGCCAAGTACGACTCTCCGCCGAAGGATGGGAGGAAATATTTGATAACTGGAAAAAGAAGAAGTCTTACAATGTCATCACTGTTGCTATGGTTGTAGTAAACGTAAAATGGTTAAAGGGGCACTATGAAAGTTTGTTGGTGAAGGGACCAAAACCTTCTATTCTCAATGGAGATGCTGTTGTTGTGCCTGGAAAGTTTACAAAGATGGCATACAATTTATCAGTCTCCATGGAAACAAGAACATGTTTCCAAGTATTTTTGTTACCTGTAATTTAATAAATGAAAGATAAATATGTTTCTATTATAATGTGGAATGTACCAGGAAAAGCAGAAACATTTTCATGAGATAAGCAGATGATGGACCTTCCACCATAGAAAACATGTCTGGATGACTTGAATAACCTTGATGAGTAACTTTTGTTGGAAATAAAGGTACAAATATCTGGTAGTTAATTGTAATTTTGATGTAAAGACATTAATTATTCAAACTTTTGCCTTAAAGGGCCCATATTATGCCATATTCTGATCTATGTTATAATGTTGTTTGTTGTGTAAAGTTTTGTTTCATTCACACATGTTTAACACACAAACCCTGCATATTTAGGCTGAGTTCTTCTCTCAAACAAAGTCATGTGGTAATACAGGAAGTGCTCCACTGTGTTTTTAAACTCCATTCATCTTCACTAAAACCATTTGGATAACTTCAGACCTGGAATCGCCAGTCTCTGCTAAACAAAAAGTAAAGCTGCTAACTTGAAAAACTCTTCATGACATCACAAGGTGGAACAGAGCATTTTGAGCTTTGGAGATGTGGACAGACTAATAATAAAGGGTTACTCAAACATATGTGAAACAAACAAAACACAACCCCAGGTATTTTTTGATGAGGTAAGAACATTCTGACATGGCTTAAAGATCACAAGAGTCAATTTTGTGTAATACAGGATCTTTAAGGAAATGTAGAAACTTGACTAAAGGTGAATGAAGGACACAGAGTAATACGTTAGTTTTCAGTACCACACATTACTAAACAACACCTTAAAAAGCTATAATGTTTAAGCCACTTGTGTAAACGCTTGGTAATGACAATATCTTTGCAGGGAAGCATGTACATATTTTTGTCACCGTCAGCTCCAATTAAATCTGAGAAGACGTGACAAGATGTGACAAGTTTATCAAGAGTCCCAGAGGCTACCGTGGAGAGAGCTAACAGACATCTTCACCACGGATCCTTTTATTATTTTTTGACCACTTCACAATTATGATTATGATGTATTATTTCCCCTGTGTGCCCATCCCGGAGCGGAGAATGGCAGCTGATGAGCTCTTTGTCGGAGATGGATCTGGAGGAGGCTGCAGTTTGGTTTACTCAGCCTTCACTGCAGCCTCTCCCCAAGACTCAGCAGGTAATCCTCATCAAACTAATTAATGTCAGTTATTGTGGGAGAAAGATGTAAAATGGTTTCACAGAGCTAAGAATTTGTACGGTAAGAGGGAAGGGACAAAACAGTTACAAGTTTTCCCCAATTTATAGGATTTATAGTGAAGCTGATTGAACTCAGTGTTGTAAAATTGACACTGTCGTCTGTAATACATCACGGAAGATTGAAGTGCAGACAAAGGGAGACATGTTGGCCTTGATTACACCTTAACATGTTTATAACAATAATTAATATTTAAAAATAATAATTAAAAACTGCACTGCACAAAATTATGCTACAGCCCATGTAATAAGAGATATTAGTGTGTCCCATGTACTTAACACTGGACACTTGTAGTAGTTGTACCATTAATAATAATAATAATAATAATACATTGATTTAATCTGAACATGGACACAAAATAGCTCAGTAGAAATGAATAGCCAGCAAATCCACCTCATGTAACCACAATTCACTCAGAGGTTTATTTTCCCCTCAATCTGCTGTCGACACATTAGAACATATTTCTTCTTTGCGTTGGCAGGCTTGTCCAATAGTGTTATTATACCACATACAGTGCCATTATCCAAATACAGTATATACAGCAGCTTTTAATGGTTAGCAGCCATTATAGAAAAGCTATGAAGCTGAGTGGAATTGGAGCGCCTAAAGCTCTTTCAGTAGTTTTACAGCCATTGTCAGCCTTGTGCGGAGACTATATAATTCACAACTGTTTGGTTCACTGGTTTCAAAGCCCAATTGGAGCTCATTTTCTTGATTTTCACAAAAAGAAATTTTAACTGAAATTAGAGCTAGCTGCACACCCCCTAAGCAGTGAACCATAGCTAACGCCCATGACTCAGAAGACACTGAAGACGGGTATAATAATAAGGTTAAGTAAAGTTTACCCAATTATATTTTGGTGTGATTCTCTCACTGTGTTGACAGACTAGAGTGTTTTCTAGTGAAAGTGGAGTTATTTCAGAAGAAAGAGACTTTGCTGAATATTACATGCAAATTTGAGTGATTCAACCTCTGGTTCAAGTAGGCACTTGTGCCAAATTACAGGCAATTTCCTCCATCATTTGGAAGAAATGGTTTGATTATTACATGTAGAAAAGCCTTCAACCTTTTTGATATATTTTTATCTCATAATTTTATTTATAACTTCAATATAATTTGTGGAGGGGCCAAAATATGTTTTCTGAGGTCACACTGCACATTTGTACACCCATTTAAAATCAGATTTAAATGGTAGAGAGGATTATGTAGTGAAAATTATATCTGATTATCAGGAAGTTAAATGCAAAATGACTTAGAAATAATATTTAGAATAATTATCCCGATATAATTCTTGTTTCTCAATAATGCAGTATTTTCATGTTGGCTATATCAGTTTGTACTGTGCTCTTTCGATGTAGGCGGCTGAAGTAGAGTTTAATTAGGTGTCTCCCTCAGCACATGCCCCTGCTCTACCCTTCTGACTCACCTTTCTCACAGACTGCGCCCCCTCTCCCTGCAGGACATTTACAGGTGAACTCTGCTCCCTGGTCCTCACAGGTGCCTCCGTGCAAACAAGGGTGGGAGTCGCAGGGTTTCCCGGTGATGTGGTGGCTCCAGTCCTTGCCTGAGCTCCTGGTGGTGCCTGGGACAGTGGTGGTAGTGGGGGGCATAGCGGTGGTAGTGACATGAGCAGTAGTAGCTGGTTGTGCTGTGGTCGTGCGCCTGGTGCTGAACGGCCTGCGGGTGGTGCCAGGCGGGCGGCGCGTCACATAGGCGGAGGTGGGGGGAGGCCTGGTGGTGGTGGTGGGGGCAGGGGTGGTCACCGAGGCTGTGGTGGTCGTGGTGGTGGTGAAGAAGGGGATGGAGGGGAGGCCTGCAAGCACACAGGAGGATTTACATTGAATGTGTTAATGTGAGATCATTTATAGCAGTTAAGGTTAAGGTTAGGTTAATGGTACTGCAACGGTTAACTGCTATGTTTACATGCTTTTATTAACAGCTAAAAGGAAACATATTAACAGACACTTGCTACACTCAATTTTATGGCATCAGTTTAAATTAAATAGTATGCAAATTTAACACAACTTCATAGTACTGTTCCTTGAGCTTATTGGTTAATCTGGCTTGAAAGTTAGAGGTTTATATATTGAACATTAAGTCAAAAACTTAAAGCTACCATCTTTAATTAGACTGGCCGACCCACCCCGTTGTATTCTCACATATCACCACTAGATCCTATCTACGTTACTGCAGTCTGATAGCGTGCCAGCTCTGCCAGCTCTGACAGAAGAAGACCAGAGACCACAGGGGAGCCTGAACAAAGGCCAGGTGAAGTCTGCATAAACCATCCCATATTTTTTGCAAATCCCTATTGTACACAGCCCCCCTGAATAACTTACTGTAATTAAATCGAATGTTCTGATCTTCTGGCTTCTTCACGGCGATGCTGGTTTCCCTGGACGCCTTGAGCTGTTTGAGCAGGGCTTTCTCGATGTCCTCCACTGTATGCTTGGTGCCTGTAAACAAACAAAGACATGCTCACAACCAGGTCTCCGAGGAGCAGTGCAGAGGAAACAGCGGACAGTTCCTCCTTTCAGCAAGCCTTCAGGATGTATGAGAACGAGTGTGTGTGTGTGACAGGTGGGGGCTCTCCGGGGGCTCCTTGTCCTCCAGCCGCCACTTGGCCGTCTTTTTCCAGATGAATGTCTCTCATAACACGCGGCGCAGATGTTCACTTTACTGACCATAGACGAAATGTGGGGACCAAGGACACTAAATGACGATCATAAAGGGGAAACAAAGAGGAGGCTGTGCTTATGGCAGGTAATGGAAGGAATTTTTCTGGGGAATTTGTCACGCTAAAGAAAATGATGAAATAGTAGTCTTTGGTTTGTGCTGCTCATTTGGTCTTTTCTTGTTCATTTTAGATGAAAATTATAGACCTTACAATATGCACAGTAACAACCACATGTATTTGGATTGTATATGTGCATATGACAGGTTAGGCTACTCATTTCTCTAAACATAGTTAACATAATTATATTTAAGATTTTACTAAATATTTTGTCTAGTCTTTTCTAGTTTTGTAATTTTGGTGAAGGTTATAATTTTACTTCTTACTTGGACCCGGGCAGGAGGGATGCTACCTAGCAACCGTAATGTTAACAAAGCCAAACGGAGATAGGTAGAGGGATTGTTTTAGAACTCACTGATACTTCCTGTCTTTTCCAACTTTAACTTTTGTATTTCACAAACTGCCACTTGTAAAATTATGATGAATATTTACCACAAATACTATCCCACCAAGCTAAGTCATAATTAGAAAAATATATTATATCTGTCAAATGCACTTTAATGGAAATGTATGTAAGATTTTTATTTAAAATTTCATAAACGTGACCTACCTGTGTCTTCAGATACGAGGTAAACATGTTCAAATCAGATTTAGCTTCTTCTACTAGTAACTGTAATGTTATTCTTGATTACACAAACACTGGACATATCATGGCCAACTTGTATGTGTCCTCTACCTGCAGGTTAAGGCACTGGCAACCCAGGTTCAGTTGTGATTGTTGTTCGTTTTTATAACTGTAAGAGCACAGGGTTGGAGTGTTCAGATTACATTACAGGTGTGCTACCTTTGGGTTGCATGTTATACTGGTTGTTAATTGTAGTTAAGAGGATTAACTGTAGTGTAAAATAAAGTGTAGCAAACAGAAACGGTATTAAACAGAAAAAAACAAACAGGACAAAATAGGATTAATCTAGTTGCAATGGAAAACATACTAACACAACAATAACATGTGCAATTGAGCTCAGGATCGATCGTCAAAAAACTTTGCATTACTATCCAGAACGTCCATAGAGATGCATATCATACCATATTATCAGAGTAGTTTTGAATGAATGCTAGGTTAGGCTAGGTTCACTTCAAATCTCAAGCACTATACATACAGTGCAGTGCAGAAATAAACTTTACACTAGAACAGTACACAATGCTCTTCACAATGGTCTGAATGAGAGTTCTCAATAATAGAGAAGTCTTGCTTGTCGATTTGCATCAGAATATAAACACAAACATGAGGATTTAGAGATACTTGGAAATCTGCTATTGTTATGGAAATCTGTTATTGAAAATGGTTGTGCTGCAGTGTTGTTTCTTTTGTGCGATTTGGAAAGACATGAAAATTATTAGACTTTCAAGCAATTCATCAGATCCAGAAAACTTTAAGAGATGTTACGTGACTATTGGCAAAGCAGAGTAGCATGAATTCAGATTTGAATGCATGATCATATTGTGAAGCATCTCTTACCTGGTTTGAAGTGAGCCTCCACAAATGCCAAGATGGACCTGCTAGGAGCCAGGTTCCTCACGCGCACGCTCATGAAGTCCTTGCGCACGTCGGACTTCCGGAACAACTCGTTCAGCTGTAGAGGAGGGACAGAGGGACTGATAAATGAGGCTAGTAATGAGCTCCGCGCTATCATCTACACAAGCCCATTCTAGTGCGTGGACTCTATCTGCACACAGGAACCTACTGGGCACAAGAGCACAAATTGACATTTAGCAGCAGCCGCGGCATTAATTATAGGAACAAGTTTAGGGGAGGGGCACAGATAAATGTCGGGTCTTTCTGACATGTGCTCCTGATTGGTTTTGCCTCTCTGCCCTCGAAGCTGCAGCCCGCATAAGGACACTGAAGGTTTTCCTGTCTTTAATGGACAAATGTGGGCCAATATTTCATCTCAAGTGTTCGCTCATAATTCTATTCTTGTCGGTCCGGCAGAGAATTAATGCAAGATAATTAATGAGTGTGATTCTCCACTCAATCAGAAACGCAACAAGGTTCCACTGCCGCACTAGCACACATTTGCAGCACACTGGTGGACTCGCTGCACAAACTATTAGATAAAAAAGACAGTTTGGAAAAAAAAAATATCCAAAATGTTGCAGTTTAAGATTGCTTCACTTTAGGCCAGAGGAGTAAATGGGAGCACATTCCGATTTTCTTCAGACATACTTTGATGATTGATGGTCGATGGTGGTGAATGAAATACTAAAAGTAACTGCATAACTGTGCACCGCATAACTAACATTTGGGAAACTGTCAAATCGGACCATATGTCTCTTGGTTACTCAGCTCAGAGAGGGTAAAGATGAAATATGTTTTCTGCAAAAAATGAATCCAAAATGTAACTTTGATATTTAGAAATAGCAAAAGTAAAACTGCTTGTAACAGGAACCGGGTTTATTCCAGGCAATTTGGATTTAAACTGTCATGTTTTGTATGCCAAAATTTAAATTGATGGACCTCAGGAGGGTGAAGTTAAGTTTTTGACAGTTTCAAGCCCAAAAGTATTTATAAATCTGTACATGAGCCTGTGGACTTTAGCACCTGGACGTTTTAATTGAAGATAGAACGCTGTGACTGTTAAATGGCTAAATAAAACTTGAAACATTCAGGTGCACAACTAATCACTCCAAATCTCAAATCAAATTATATCTCTCCAATCCATCCACAAGAAGATGACTTTTAAAGATGATCTAAAAGTGTAATTAATCTCACAAGATATTCTCTGAAGTGTTTGTCAAGCAATTGCCGATCTAATCTGTGTAGTCTACAGAAATCCTTCTCTTATTTTGAGTTAAATTGCAAGAAATAAAAGTATGAAATGTATTGGCACATTTTCAGTTTGAT
>KN483121.1:90552-115334 GCA_000787095.1 Periophthalmodon schlosseri | reverse complement strand
AAAGAGTGTCAGAATGCCAGATATATTTAATGCCATACTGTGTAACACTCCAAACCAATAACATCTCCACAGAAACAAGTTGGCAAATGACCCTCAAACAGAAAAATTACATAGTGCACCTTCAATGTAGTTCCACTGAGGAAACAGCTTACTCTTCGTGCCAGACTTGAATAGAGAGTTTTGAGCGATCTACTCCAGAGTGTGTGGATTGGACTCAGCCTTGAGCTACTTCAACCTTTCACATCTCAATAAAACCCGGGGATGGTGAACAATCAGAGCGCATCAATAATGTGGCGGCGGATGGACATGCTGGTTCTAGCGACGTGTCATTTCACTTCTAATGAGCGCGACGTTGGCTAAGCCCTCCTCGGGAGAAAAGAGATCCGGAATATCGACCTGGCTATTGTGCTGCGGCTTTTATTGGTAACACTTCAGCTGAATGAGGTATCGATCGCCTGTATGCCGACAATGTGTGCTGAGATAAATATTTACAGGCCCTGGCACATTTGTTACAACTGTTGTCTTGCAAATTAAACTTGTTCCGAATGTTTATAGGGGGACAGTGCGTCATCAACCCTACTTGAAACCAATGGAGCATGCAGTGCTTTGATTATTTGTAAAGAGGAGCAAAGGTACTTTTAAATTGGCTTTCAATTTACATGTTTTATAGATTTATTGGAACAATTTGTATCTATTTTAGAATGTCCGCACATGCTATCTCCATGGCGATGTTATGTTCCACAGTATGGCAGTATTCATCTCAATGAAGACAAGCAGGTAATGTCACAAGGCCAAGTTACAGATCAGATCTTTGTAGAAGCAACCCTGCTCACAGAAAGAATGCATATTTTTAGGATATATTTGAGCAATAAAAAATCCGCATTTGAATAAATATAAGATTATAAGTTAACTGCCATACTGTGGAACATTCTAGGCAAAGCATCCTGACCTAATTAAGATCTGCAGATGGGTTCACGCATCATCCCCCCACTGCTTCAGCTTGTTCTGAGGCACTGGTTAAATGATGGCTTAGAAGCACACGGCTACATCTCCTAATGAGGATCATAAAGTCTACGTATACAGATCACTATTGTTCACTGATTCTGTTGGTTTTTGATACTGCCAGAATCTGCAGGTCTTACCCAGATTGAGTCGCCAAGTTTGACAGCACTAATTGTATGGTTCAAAAATAGCGCAGCGTGACACGAGCTTGTATGGCGGCACGAGCTGTTCGCTTCATTGTTTCCCACTGACACCTGAGTGAAAACAGCTCCTGCCAACCTGCGAGCTTGTTAAATCTGAACTGACACTCAATGGTTTGTTAGAACTTGTAACATGATCCGCGGGTTTATTCTGTGTGCTGACCTGTAGCGTCGGGGGCACCCACACACACATGCTCCGTCACGGTGACACAAAGCGGGCTAAAAACACAACGCGGACAGGGCAGGAGGTGCTTTTATCTCCAGAGAGTGACAGGCGCAAGTCTCTGATTGGTACACGACTCCGGTCACCCCCCTGGTCGCCTGACAGGTGCCCCCATCCTCACTGCTTAGCTTCGAGCGAACTGATGCAAGACAGGGTTGAGATTGACTGTGTGTAAGCAAGGAGAGGAGTGAGATATAGTGCACGGGGAGATATGGAGCGCTGACGGATAAGATGCCAATATACAGTATGGTTGTGAATGTGATGGTTGAATAAACAGCTTTAGGAACTGTGATGTAGAACCTTTTCAGTAGATTTCTATGAACTCAGAAAGCACAGGTAGCCATACAACTCAACTTAACACATTCTACAAGATTTTAACACCAAATTATTCCAGGAAATGACACACACTAGACTTTCAGGAGGTATCAGAAATACAGATGAAGATTACTCAAGTTAGCCTGAGTGTTGTATTTGTTTATCCACCACCACCTGCCAATAGAATCATTACCAAGTGAGTGATGAGGCACCACCTGCTCCCGTTGGTCTGTTGGCATGGTGTTAAGAAGTGATTTTTAACTTCCACATAAGTTTGTAGATTGAATTAAAATAAATATGCAATTGAATTTAACATTGTGTGCTTATAAGACAAAAATATTTGTCAAAAGAACCTCTGGTAGTTTTAGAGCAGCACCAAAAGAATGCCTAATATTGCTGAAGTTACACTGGGGGTGTTGTATTGCAATCGATTTGGTGGGGTTTAATTTTGGAGTTTTACTGGATCAATGCAATCTTTTTTACACACAGTCAGTGATTAAACTTTGTATTGTGGTTCAAACTTTAGCGTCTAAAATGAGCAAAGTAAAACAAAAAACAAAAAACACAACAGTGTTGATGAGCAAAGCACTGGAAACATACAGCGTTAAGTAACGTGTGTGTTTATTGGAAATGTGTCTGCTCAAATGTATCAGTAAAGTGAAAGAAAATGAAACATTTATGTACATATTTGGTAGTAAATGATAATGTAGTTCATAAAATGAGTGGCTGAAGTTGAAAGAAAGCATAAAAGTTACAAGTATTGCTGAAAATGCATTATCATCTGCCATCACCTTTTATGCCTCATTGTTTTAAACATAACTTGTGCACAGTATGTTTGATGATCTTACTAGATGTGTAAAGATGGTATACAGCCCTGGTTCCCCAAATATACTATGTGTAATATTTGCAGTAGCATAGGGATGCTCCTTTTGTTCATAGAGTTTTCTTAGGAAGGCTGTACCGATTCATTTTTCAACAAAATAAAATTGGCCTAGCCCCAGAACAGATATTTTGTATAAGGGTAAAAATGTGAGCTGTCTATGCAAGCATTTTTTGTAAGAATTTTTCTCTTTCAGCGAAGCAGGAAGTGCGCTGCTAAATCACAGCACATTGCACATGATATACTATTGTCTTTTTAATGTAGTGTTTTTAATTATTGCATAGTCTGTGTCTTTTAATGTTTTGTCTACAACAACCAAGCAGCACTCTGCCCAAGACAAATTGCAATAAACTTTATTCTGTTCTAGTTGTTATTAGCAACACTGTGACAGCAAAAGTCCACATTGGCCTGTGTGAAATACTCATATAAACTCATCATGGTGAATAATTTGGATGCTAGAAATGTAAGTAAGTAAGTGAGGAATAACTCTGGACTGCTGCGAACAGTTTAAAATGAACCAGTTCTGTTTTTCACATTTTAAGACAGTAAAAAACAGTGCATTTCAGAGCAGTAAGATCATAAGCGATAACTTGAATAGAGTGTGACTTTACTTACAGGGGCAGTTTGAGCCCTCTGGATTACTGGCCGCAGTGGTTCCATCAGGACAGCAGCCGAACTCGGAGTTGTCGCAGGACGATCGGTCTTCTGCTGTGGGGACAGTGGTGCTAGCCATAGTGGGACCTGGGGACAACGCAGAGGGGCACAGAATTATTCATGAAGCTCGCAAATATTCCTACAGTCATCTCGGCTTATCTCATGAGCCCAGAAGAGCCTTCCATTTAGAGACTTTTGAGGTGTGACGGAAGGAGTCAAGATTCTGAGGTCATCCAGCTTAACCTATAGCTACTTCTTGTTTGCTCTGTTTCTTCCTTCTTGAAAATGGATATTTTTATTAGATGTGCTAACTATATGGCCTTATTTCACTTATACTTACATCCTCTAAAGTACTTGTTACATCGGCAAGTAGTTCACTCAAGAAGTAGTAGTAGTCATAGTAGTAGTTGCAGTAGCATGGTAGAACAAGTGAATTTCTCCACTGTGAAAAAAATAAATCTTCACTTATCGAGTCAATGCAGCAGTATAAGTAGTTGTAGTAGTAGTAGTAATAGTAGTAGTAGTAGGCCCTAGTAAAATAACAGTAAACAGTACTAGATAATTATAGTAAGAAAAACATTACATTTTGCTGCTGTGAAATAAACATTGTTATGAAAAAATAAATTGTAGTTGTGCAGTTGTTGTATTCAAATATTTTTACATTTCTGTGTATTTTGATCACGCTTATCCTTCACTTTTGATTTCAGTCATCAAGTTTCCAACTCTGGCATTTTGAAACTTGGCATCTGCTTGGAGTAATTACATGGCATTTTCCTTTTACACCTGGAACCCATTCTGTCAGATGCAGACAGAGATAATAGCCAGTGTTACCAGTGGTGTCACATACAAAGCACTTTAAATGATAAGGGGCGGCGATAAGAGCTTAGAGCTGATTGGGCCGACAGTTAGGCTTCCTGGGTGCCCGGTAAACACACTCACGGTTCTGTTTGCCCAGGTTCACTGTATATCTCTCTATCTTGGGATATAAAAGACATAAAAGTGACTGGTCTTTCTGTGGGTGAAAAATGAGAACCTGTATCAGCACAGTCCTCTCTAATGACGCCGGCGGTGGTCAGAGCGTCGCACTTTATGGCCGCGGCGAGATTAGAAATGATCGTGGAGGCAAACAGCTAGCGGCTAAACAAGTCGTAAAGACGTCGGAGGCGAGGGACGTCCCGCTCAAGGACTCAGCGCGGTCACGGTATAGGGTGGAAGGAGAGGGAAACAGAGAGAGGGAGGGAGAGAGGGTGGGTTTATGGGGCAAATGTATATGGTGTGGTTTGGAGATTTACACACAAGGGGTTGGAGAGGAAGGAGTCCGCAGGGAGCAGTGAGGGCTGTCAAATAAACACAGAGGCATACGGCACGGCACAGTTTACAATGTGGACAGATATACAGCCTACTCAGACAGTGATGTGTGCACTGTGGATTGGAGAAACTCATAAGACAAGAAGAAGGGGAGATAACAGGCTTTCACACAACTGTATCCATCCATTCTGATGGTAAAATCCTATTTACATGAATGCTGCCAAGGGTTATGACATGTGTAGAAAGTATGCAGGAGTAGTGCAGGTTAAAAATTCTACTAAACTTAGTTTGTTGACACACAGAAACTGGATTTGATAATTACTGTTAATATACCCTTTCCACATTCATAAATTATGTATTCATTTATTTGGTTTAGTTTAGTTAGTTATTTATTAGTTTAGAATCTAAAGCTTTAGTTTTCAGTTAATTTTAAGGTAAGGAATTGCCAATAGGATTTTTAGACTATTGGTATTGAGGGAAAACAAAATCCTATACAATACAGACCGTAAAAGTACTTCTCCTCATCTCCATGTACTTGATGGGCTCAAACATAAGGAAGATGTTTATGTTCTTTTGAGCCTCAGATGGATTACATCAGTGATAGTCTTATGGTGATATCACTGCAACTCATTTCACAGACATGACGATTGCTGTATAAATCCTTAGGACTATTTCCATGTTTGGAAGTGTGTACATCTACTCTCCTTCCTGCTCTTCCTTCATTCACTTGCACACATATGTTCACTCGGACACAGGACACAGGCCTGGCTGACAGACAGCAGTGAACATGCTCCTCACGTCTGTGCCTCTGGTCAGTGGTTGACAGCAGCATAAATCTGCAGCACACACTCACATGAAAACGAGAGATAGAGAAAAAAAGAAAAAGAGAGAAAGAGAGAGAGAGAGGGAGAAAGTGATAGAAAGAGAGAGACAGAGAGGGGAGGACAACAACACGAAAACAGGGGAGGAACACATCAGGGCCACATGGTTACATCAATCCCATCCTGTTACTGTGAGCTGTCAACCCGGGCCACATAGACACATGAAAAAAACAGACAAGAATAAAAAAAAAAAAAAAAAAAGATTTGATTGAAAAGTCTCAGTCAGTGTTTGTTTTGGTGTTTGTGAGTCAGGAGGGCATGTCGAGAGAGATTTCAGTCACACCTCCCTGCCTCATCTTTGGGGGGGCACTCTGACAGTTAGGCTCCAGAGAGCTGCAGGCGCGGACCAGCGGTTTCATCTGGGCTGTGCAGTGGATTTTACACAGGCTGCCTCTCTTTGAGCTGCTGTGGAGGGGGAGGGCTGGGGGGCACTGGAGAATGGCTAGGAAGAGCATGGTGACGTATATGACACTGAACCACACTAATGCATTTTTTGACTGTCATAATAGAGTCATATCCTCGCCCTCAATGTGACTGGGAGGGTTGTTATAGGCGCATTTTGCATAAACTGGAGTTGGAATTGAAACGTGTGCAAACTGAACTATGAGTTATCTTGGCCTCAATTGAGAATTCTGGTTAAAATTGGATGAAGCAAATAGAAGCGAGACCCACATGGAGATGTGGTGATCGTGATTTGTGTTCGGTGCCAGTACTGTAGTTTTTTCACAAATCTGTCCACCTGTAATATTTTTCCTCAAGGTCATAATCATCTCTTAGAATCTTGGAGCATCCCATATTGAGAAGATGGCCTTTGCCCTGTCCATCTGGCAGGTGTCAAATTAAGTAGTCTATTTAAGGGTGTGAATACTGATCTCAAAAGCACCACTTTTCACAATTTTGACCTGGCCATGAGCCATATGGTATTGCAAAAACTTTGGAACAACGATTACCAAAAAAGCCAGAGTAAACAGAAGTTTAAAAATAGTTATATGACTTTGTGTCTAAGTCAATACTGATTATTAAGTCAAATCAAATGAAGGTACAGTAAATACTAAAGGCAACATATTATGTCAAATCTACCTTTAGCGTTTAACCATGTTATAACTGTTCCCCCATCATTAACTTACTCGACTCATGTATGCCTAAGTAATCATTTGAGGCTTGAGTGATTTTGGTTCTGGTTTCATCTACCCACTTCGCCCACTTCTCAGTACTTATTTGCGATTATTCCCCCAAAAAATCTAACTCTGGGTCATACGTACTATAAAAACATGTGAATGAAAATCTGCTGCTTGATATGCTTGAATGTCACTACAGTGAAGAGAGGCCTATCAGTTCTATACTTTTGAACACACTCAATGGACCAGTTTCTATTGTTAAATCAATATTGTGGATTACAATGAACAAAAGCAAATTAATGATCGACACATGATCTACTTTTGATTCTTCATAACCCAAAAAGCATGTAATACTTGTATTTGTAATACCTTTATGAGTCATGCATAAATATTTTATTAGACAATATATAGTAGTTAAAATCTCGCTGGTATCTGCCTACTGGTAATCTTCTCATTGTGCTTCATTTCCATCATAAAATCTTAGCTGCATGTTTTATGAAGCCATGGATGTGTTAATGAACCCCTGTAAAAAAAAAACAAAAAAAAAACATTATGGGTAATGAAGTGGCTTTACCAGGCTCCTCTCCCCCACTGGCCTCTGTCGGGACCCCGCTGCCAGTCTCGCCCTCCTCCTCTTCCTCAGTCTGATCATCTCCGCTGGGCTCTCCGCTGCCTGACCCCTCGAAGTTGGCTGCTGACGGCACGGGGCTGCGGGACGGGGAGATGGGTGCCGGGCTGGTGGGCGCGGGCTGGGGGTGGGGGTGGGGGGAGGCGGGTTGGTGGTTTGTGGGAAATGAGCTTGGAGGGGTCTCGGTTGTGGCGTCCATGTCCTCTGTCCTTGGGGGTGGGATACCGTACACCAGGTTGGGAGACATGGTGGCGAAGGTGGTGAGTGAGCTGAGGGTGGTGGCGGGAGGGTTTGGGGTGGGTCGCTCGCCCGGGTCGGAGATGGACTCTGGTGGAGGGAAAATGCAAGGAAGCAATGGATGAATGATTGAGACAAGGATGGAGATGTTTAATTGCAACTGATGACTATAGTCAAATAAAACACACCAATGCAATGTAAATATACTACTAATACATAACACAGTGCTTCCCATTAATATAAGAGACTATGGTGGCCCCCCACAGTCTAAAATACTCCCCCATAGTCTAATTTATATTGTCATTCATATAAAAATGAACTACACTGTTCAAAACGACTGCTTAATTATGAAATCCAGGCAATAAGTGACATTTAAACTGCACAAATAACACTATGCCATTTCTAGGTCTTATATGGGAGTATTCTAATATGGAATAGTCAGTCTGTATTGTAAAGCCATGGCCACTCACATGCATACATTTAATTTTTGTGTTTCGATATAGCACAGACCAGTAAATAGGAGCTCGTTCCTCTAATTTCACTGCTCCCTAGCTGTATTTCTAATCTCCTAACCATCTCTCTTAACCATTAACAATGTCATTATGAAAGATAATGGGCAAACACAAAGGCAAGCTCCATTATTAACAGACGATAATTAAAACACTCATTTGAAAAATTGATACGAAATTATCTTAGGCTTGACAGTCATAATAACCTGACAGTCATCCCATGCTGTTGTACATTTGAGGTGCTAACTCTGTCTTTGAAAAGTAAAAAGGCAGAAGATAATTATGTATGTATTTAATCGATGTCTATGTGCTCTTTATATATAACTCTTACTGAAGATACTGTATGATACTCTATGATGATACTGTGTGTCTTTAGCAAACTAGCATATTTCAGTGAAAAAAACTATGTCACCAAAAACAGTGTGCTACTTCTCTGCTCTTTTACTTTTGAAGCTGAGCGGAAGAAAGTAGTCAGACCTCATGGGAACAAAGTTAGATTTTGTATTTAGTGTTAGCATTTTTTTTTTTTTTTTTGCATTTTAATGTTAGAGCGCAAAGAAAGAATCCCTGCTTAGTGCTACCCCAAAAACAAACAAAACTGTGTGGAAGAACCAGGAAGAAGCAGGTTCTGGGGCCAGTTATGCACTATTTATATGCTGGAGCTAGCATATTCCTTTACTACACTAAATAAGCCTAAATCACTGCCTCATTTATGTATGAAAAGTAATGATTTTTTTCCAATATATGAGATGAGTATGAAAAATGTCATACTGTATGCTGCTGGTGAGTTATGTAGCATTATGGGTTAGAGCACTACAGTTGCCGCTGTGGGCTTTGCTTGAATCCTTCTGTGTACGCACATGCCCAGTATACATGTTTGTGTGCTTCCGATGCCCATGAATTATATATCCATATTCAAATGCTGCCCCTCCAGTCGGGAAGCTTTAATCACCAACAGCCAGTGCCTCTGGTGATGAATGATTGATAGAAACGGGGCAAAAAAGGCGCTTTAACTCCAGCTTCAAAGACTGCACGCGGCTTGCTTGTGGAGAGAGCATCCGTCATCTGCACCACAAAAAACACACACACTCAAACCAGGAGAGGCTCTACAGAGACTGTCATTACCAATGCAAAAAGCGCTGGTGCAAAAGGACAAACCGTCTGCAATAAAAGGACGATAAATAGGACAAAACTCCTGAGTATCTGGATTGGGCCGCGTAAGCCGAGGCAGAGCAGGCGTAGCTATGCTGTCAGCTTACTTCACAGTGCGTCCCACGAGAGGTCCTCAGTGTGTGGGAGAAAGATAAAAGCACATACTCTGTCTCTGCCTCATTAGGATTCACCTAACAGTATGTGTAGGACTTAATGACACTGTAATAATCTGCATTATATCTGCAATTATTCACCAAGTGTGAAATGCGATGTCTCCTGTAAGCAGGGATAGCAGTGACACGTGGGTGTCAGATTAAAGACTGAATATACTATATATATATATATTTGTTTAGAGAGGGGTTTCTGACCACTGAGCTGGAATACACATATTCTGAGGCAATTATGTGTTTTGTCATGTTTGAAATAAAACTAATAATGATATCACTGTGAGACATAAAAAACTCTAACTAGATGAACATATGTAATTTAAGTTTCCATGAAAACATTGGTATATACATTTTTTGTCCTATGTTTGGATCAGATCTAGTCTGGATCTGGTGGTACTTGAAAAGCCAGGTATTTTTATAAGTGGTACTTGGATTGAAAAGTTTAAGAACCACTCCACAAAACCATTTAGCTATCAAAGGTCACAGAGTCTAAGGTAAGCCCTAAACTTCTAGTATAATGACTTCTAATGTAACTCTGAAGTCTATAGCATTTCGTGAGGCTTTAATGACACTGTAATACTCCCTTATTATGACTGCAGTTATGCACTAAAGTGTGAAATGTGATGCCCCCTGAGGTTATAGTGTCAGATTTGTATAGAGGCTGTAGGATGGAGCAGCGTACGCTGATGCTATCACTGTGAATGGTATCTGCACAGGCTTTCCTCTTGGCTGCACCTGTCAGTCAGGTGAAGGCTTAGCGTCAGGAGGCCGATGCCCTCAGACGTCTGTGTGTTTCTGTGCCAGTGAGCTGCGTGACGTGGAGAAGGTGAGAATAAACTTAGACTGAGTGTGTTTGGCTACATGCCCTCTAATCAGGTTTAACACTCCATTTGGCTTTAGCTGTGTTTCCTCCAGCTGGATGGACAGTGGGTGGAGAGGCTAAGAGAAAACATTGTCATTTTCTCTGAACTCTGTCTTATGAAAGGTACTTATTAGATTGGTTGCTGGTGGCAGGTTTATTGAAAGGTCTATATGAAATAATAACAAAAAAAACAAAAAAATACTACTTTTGTCACAACTCCTGAACTAAAATTAAGGCATGTGACATTATATTACCTCTTCTTCAAATGGTAATAAACAAACTCAAAAATGAAACATTTAAAATTTACATGGTTGAAATGTTTGTATCAAAAGTCTAAAATTGGGTGTATAGCACAACAATCAGAATGCCTTTACTGTCTTTGCACAAACTGCAAAACAAAATTTTAAAAACAAACAAGGATTTGTAACGAGGCACTGAAACAGGCAGCCCTGACAAACACGCTGGCGGAGGTTTGGTAGTGCCATATGCCGCCATGTGATGCCAATTTGCGACAAACCTACAGGTGATAACACCATATGGGAGAGGCAAGTCACAGCCAACTCTAGGGCCATTTCCCTGAGAGCTAGAATAGAGACGACAGTGGCAACAACTAAAGCCGCTGCACATGCGTTTTACATGTGTTCTACTCTGTAATAGCAGCTGTCGCCCTGCGAAATATGGCAGCAGCTGCAATAGATCAATACTGTAGCAGAATAATGGTTAAAATCAATGGCGGCTCATTAGGCTGCATTGTGCTTTAGCGTGAACACTAGCATGTGCATTAGCATGCCTGAGTGCTGCCTGTGCACATCGGAGGTGAACGTGGCTGCAGGACTGTGCTTGGCGAGGGGTCTAGGCAGAGAAAATGCTAATTCGCACCCAGCCACACGTGAAATGAGCTGAAGATCTAACCCTGCGCTGACAGAGCGACAGAGCAGCTACCCACCGTGCCACCGCATCCAGAGAGAGAAATGAAAAGATGGGCTGGTCTGTGGGGTGGCCCTGTGCAGAGGCATGTCTGCTCCTCCCTGGGGCATTCACACTGAAGTAGGAAGAGCTCGGCGTCTTCCTGCTCTGTGTGAGAACTCACACTAGGTGAGGCTTAGGAATAAGCCGCCTCTCTATTGCCAGGCAACGTAAGAATTTGTCTGGATTTTGGCTCACTTTGTGGGGAACCCACAGCTCTGAATTTGTAATTACCAGATGTTCAGAGACTTATCAAAGCCTCACCAATCCCTTCTATGGATAGCTGTCGTTTCAAATGTGCGTAAATAAACAGACAGTCTTCAGTCTGTTCTCTGAGAGGTGGCCTATTTTAACTTTAACACAAACTAGTGTTCCCACTGTGTTCAGGAGATTACTTCTCCAGGACTGAGGAGATTATCTGTGATGATACACTTGCAAAAACAACAACCCTTAGGAAGATCAAAATGCATCATTTCAACCACATTGCTTAAAATTGGATTGCTAATGGTTTGGTGAAATTACTCTCAGGGTAACACACACACTCCTGGGATGTTTGTTTCTTTCCCATGACTATAAAATCAGATTGTAGTTTGTAGATAGTTCAGATACTCCAGGTGTGTGGGCCCCTGCTGCCTGGTAAAGCCTGCAGACTGCTGTCCCAGTTTGTGCTAACATTTGGTCACTGCTCCGTGCTTCAGTGGAGGGTCCCTCTGTGCTATGCTGAGTGTCTGCGGCTGATAAGGTGATCTCACATGTGCAGACACCTGGCAGAGCGTGGCTGGGAGCCAGACTCTCACAGCTGGGTTCCGCTCCTCTTGTACGTGCCTTGAGTGTCTGTGGACCTCCAGTGGTGATGCAAGCTGGCATTCGGCGCGACGACTTCACTGAACATGAAAGCTTTGGGCCTGGCGTGTATCCCGACGCCTATTACACCCATCCAGAGCATGTCCATCAGCTCACAGGCAGGGGCGCCGGCTACACATGTCCTCCACTATGCCATCATGCTAAACCTGACCAGGGCTGGCATACAATGGGGCAAGCCAAGAAACAAGAGATGCTACTAACCTTCTTCAATGATTTCTGAATATAATTTGTTTTGATAATGATGGATTGAAATAGCAGCCATTCCTCTTTATCAAGTAAGAGAAAGCAGACACCGGGCCTTCTCAACACAGCCTGCAGTGAACCGGTTGTACAAATATTCCCCTTGTCATTTTCTTAATATTCTTACATTTGTCATTATGTCTAACAACAAGCACTGTTTATTTTTTCACAAGGAAACCGAACACCTGAACCCAGAATATGACCCTTCAACGCATCTGGTTTTGCAATACACTGGTTGTTAGTTTCATAAAGCAGATCTTCCCAAGTCCACATTACCCAGTGACAGAGACAGATCGACTGTAAGCGGCAGCCAGCAGGAGGGTCTAAGCTCATAACACTGTGATGGGGGCCCTGACAGCAGTTGGCCCAGTGAGCTCTTGTATGATTCATGGGGGCTCTTGGGGGCCTCACCTGTGCACTGTCCGAAGTGCTGCACCGTGATGTCCTTGTCCTGCCTACAGGCGATGGTCCGCAGCTGGCACTGGTCGGCGTAGGTCACCCCATCTGATCCACACACCTGCTCCATGGAGAGTGGAGAGTGGGGGACACATATTAGCTTTAAATTGCAAACACTGTCACAACAAAAATAACAGCAAGGCGGCTCCAAACCTTAGTCTTGTTTCTCTCGTCGCAGTCCGGAGACGGGCACTCACAGTGGGCTTGGCCGTTCACCTCGATGCACGTGGCACCGTAACTGCACACTAAATCATCACAGGAAGTGGGAGCCTCGGGACCTGGGGGAGAGGCCGGTTTAAGCGAGTGATTTCAAAAACTGCGAGCAGTAGTGGTTATATATTTGTTTTTCAAAGATTAAGTTAACTAAAAACTGTGTCGAGAGAATGTAATGCATCCTACTGACAGAAATAAGTGCTTGCAATAATGTTGTTTTCTAATAGCACTTAGCATAGATAACATGACATGCTGAGATGAAGATGAAAGTGATCTTATTACTTGGAGAGAATGACACATGAGGTGTATAATGGAATATATTAGCACATGAATAGCATGTACTGTGACCCATACTTATATCCAAACTCAAGTATGTCCCTATATTCTTTTAAAATAGCAAAGGTTTACAGGCCTAATAACAGTAGTGCACAGTATAATTCCTCCTCTTTCTATAATAATCAGGCATATTCACACCCCTCAGTTGAAGTGCACTGTGAACATTTCTTGCAGCTTATTGTACTGATAAGGCACCTTTTTTCTATTTTGTTTCTGAAGTTGAAATGGCGTTCTTATTGTTGTGTAGTAATTGTAAAAGTATCCATTATGTGCTTTACATAGAGGTCTTGAGGTGTTCCAACCGTTTCATAACTGCGCAGAAAGAGCAGAGACACTCCCTTAGATGTGCGTGGTGGGCTAAAGGTGTACTGAATTACCCTGCTTGCCTCTCCAAAGCACTGCGTGTTGCCTCAGTGGGCTCCACACCATGCCCCCACCATGCGCCCTGTGTCTCCTTCCAGGCCTACACTCGAGGGTTCTCTGCAATGGTGCTGCTTTCATGTAGGAGCACACAGTCTCTTGTCTTTGAGCGTGTGGCGTCGTGTGTGGCTCTAACTGCGCTGGGACCACTGGCTTCATTAAGTATTTGACTTCCAGTCGATATCTGCTGTTGCATCTTAATCAAGGAGCTGCAGGCCTCCACAGCAGGGGCTAACCTTTGCTTCAAATGGCATTTTAGCAAGTGCAATCATAGGGGCGGTTTTCTTTAATAAGCTCTCTAATCAATAGTCCTTATGCAGGGGCGTAAACATGCACATATGGACAATGTGAAACCTCCACAGTAAGAAATGATGAGGAGGAAATCAAATATCAATAAAGATGTTTGATGCGCATGCCGTTGGCTCGGCACAGTATTTGGCTAATAAGCATTGATCAAATGCCTGCAGCTATCAAAGCAGACAGATGTGGGGAGCAGATACAGACTGGGCTGGCTGTATTATCTACTCTGATTACTGACAGACTGCTGGAGTGCTTTATCAAATCAGATATCAATTATTTCCAATTATGCCACATTGTTTATTCGGTTAATGAATGTACCGAATCTCCAATGCTATCTTGCCAAGCATTTTGACACAGATAAACATTTGCTGGTACATAACGTATTTGAGCAGTCAGTATGAGGCATTATGGATAATCTCTGCATACAAAGCGATAAAAAGTAAACTGGCAAAAGAACCAACTGACTTTCAATAATACTGTTTCTGTAAATGCAAGTTCAATCATATTTAATAGTGCAATCAAAGACCATGGGTCTTTTTAGCCACTGCCTGGGGTCTGCGATCACCTTGTGTGAGCGGAGAAAGAATTTCTCAGTGAATCATGAAAAAGCCTTGGTACAATAGGCTGCAGCAAGAATTTTAATAAATACGAGACCATTAGAATTCATTAAAGGGTCTTATTTTTATAAAATTATTAACACATTACTCCCTGTGTGATATGATTTAACCTTCAAACCCTACCTGCGGCTCACTTTCTCCTCATGAAGTTAAAATGACATCAGTTAGGTTATACAGCACAGGCTCCAGGCAGTACATACAGTATATACAGTACTCCATATAATTAAATGAATGACATTTTTCTTTTTCACCCATTGCCAGTTAAGTGATGCAAAGGTTTTTAATTGAGACAAATAATTATTTAATTCATGCACATAAATTAAAATAAATATGCACTTTTTCTAATTAGTACTGATGCGGCTGTGAAGTATATGATGGATTCTTCCAGGAGACCTCTCGAAGCCCATAAACTATTCTCTATCATGTCCCTACATAATTATGATTAATACATTTGTGCCTTGGATGGTGGGGGCATGTGTTGTACAGTGTGTAAGTACAGTGTGTAAGTACAGCAGGTCTTGTTACCGTGGTCACAGCCGCTCATGCCCATCTTGCTTCCATCTGGACATACGTTACACTTCATGCCCTTCACCCCGGTCTTACAGGAGCACAGGCCAGACATCTGCTCACAGTCGTCCCTCACTGAGCCCGCCGGGTCGCAATTACACGCTGCAATGTACAAGCAAAACAAACACGGTAAGTGAAGTAAGGGCAGTTCTACAGTTACAATTAAGACTATTATTATTGCCACTTATGTCTAATATTACTTTATCTCTCTGTATATATTTTACAGTCATTCAGCACTGTTTATTTATGGCATCCTAAAACAGTATGCCATAGTTTCGGATGTAGGGGATGGGCCTATATAACTCTCATGGGGGTTCACTGTATTTGAAAGAAATAACCAAACCTTGTCAAACCTTATAATATTCTTTTTAGGAATTAAGACTGCAAATTTGCCATATTAATCTTATTTTTTTTCCCCAGATAACAATTAAAGCAGTGTGACTGAATAGTGGTACCACATTTTGAAGCTAAAGTAAAGATAAATAAATTTTAAAAATGCTTACAGACAAAGTGTTGAATTTTGAACCAGTAATTTTATATAATCCATAAACAAGGAATCTGTAATCTGAGAGTTAAAATTTCAACATAGATATTTGAGCTGCTCCACCACCACAATTGGCAACTATTGGCTATTTTCATATATATTGTGATGTCACATGAACCCGTAAGTGTTCAGGACATAAACGCATGAAAGTCTCTGGAAAATCATGCCTGACTCAGGTAATTACTGTAGATAGTTGAGAGTGTCTATAATTCCCGGTGTCTCTGCAGTGAAGAATATTGGCAATGCACTTAGGGTTGTTTAACGAGATGGTGAGAAGTGTAGGATTACACTGGTGCAATGCTCAACCTGAAAAGAGAAGCTATAAACTGCTGATAAGATTTGTAACTTATGGTTCCAACTTTGTACATTTCCACACTTTTTAATAAAGATAAAAGCAAAACAATATATTTGAAAGTCCTGTACCCAATTTTTCTTTTACCATATAGTATGTGAGCAAAATTTGTCTTGCCTCACTACAGATATATTGCATTAGCAGCTCTTGAGGTTAAAATAAGTCCACTGTGTACTGTTTGCATCTAATTAGAAAGCATTTTATTGTCCGATAATCAGGATGTGCGTGTTACCATGACATTTGTTGTTAGCTTTACTGTGATAGCAAAACGCTGCACTGGTCTCTGAGAGTTGTAACAAGCTCTGATAAACTCATTGCAGTGAATAATTAGGATGCTCAGAATGCATAAGATAAGTGAGGAATAACTTGGACCACTGCAAGCTGTTTAAAAGGAACTAGTTATGTTTTTCACGTTTTCAAGGAGAAAATGGCAAGTAATGTAGACAAAGTTCCCATATGAGCTCTACATTTGCTTGGTGTGAGTTAGTTCACTATGCTTTGGAGATGGTACAAAATGAGCATGCAAGAGGAGAACAACCCTAGGGAAGGACAACAGGCCCATCATGTTCATAGAATTGATCATGTGTGTGTTTGTTCCTAGCTGCCCCCCCCCAATGGAGCTGGTATTGGCGTCTGTACAGCGGGCGGAGGCTGGTGTAAACCTTGTTAAGGTCATGCTCCACGAAGACTCCCGGCCGCTTCCTGCTGCGGACTGAAACTGCTCTGAGGCTGTGGGAGTGCGTGTCCTCCCACACCTCCGGGCCAGCCACCATATTGCATTACAGCGAGATAAACAAGAGGCCGCGACCCTGGCTCCCACTGAATACAAATACATACTGCTCATTCAATTCAGACATCACTGTGTGTCTATCAGCAGAAATATCAACTTTTTCTGTGCAAATTACATGGTTCATAATAATGCTTTTGGTCTGTGCAGTCTCAAGAAAACAGAGTCAAGGAAATCTAATTTGATTTAACTACACTGGAGTTTCTGCCACCAGACACCATGCAAGGAAGTCTATAATGTTTGAAGAAAAACAATATCTACACTGAAAAATCCATTGACCATGCTCCTGATTGTTTCAGAAGATCTGTGCTAGAGCCTGAGAAGTTTTGCACATGTGATAGACACACTGTTTAGAATGCTTCCCAAGATGTGTATTTATTACATCGATGTGACTCTTCAGTGTATATGATTGCTTATACATAGTTTTTCATGCAGTACAGAGAAAGTATATTTATACCATAACTGAAATTTGGTCAGAGGGTCCATCCCAGATCCAATTTCAATTTAGTTGGACAACCTGACCAAATGAGCAGTGGTGGGCAAGATGTGCAAAACCAGAATTTCAAAAACAGTTTTTCTGTCGACTGGTACATTGATTTGTTTTTTTTTTGCCACAGTCAATATTTGGTCTCAGAAACAATAGGTGAGTGCATGTGTCCACTAGTTTCCAGTTTTTGAAGTTTTCTGTGAGGATGTGTTGAAGTAGTATACCAAAAGTAAAATATAAGGGAAATTCAGAGCAAAATGTTCTTGTAGTGTGAAAAATTGAAAGTAAAGTAGTAACATTAACTAAAAGTCAGTCATTATGTGCATATTATGGGCCTTACGTGTGCATCCGCTCATGTTCTCCGTAACGATCCCTCTGAAGTTCCAGAATCCAGGCTCACAGCGGTCACACTTGAGCCCGCCCACTCCAGGTTTACACGAGCACTGTCCGGAGGCTGGGTCACATGTCCCCTGGTATGACCCATACACATTACACTGACACGTGCCTGCAAACATACAACTCATTTCAAGACTTTTCTAACTTTAAATAAAATAAATAAATACAAAAATCGCTCTACAAATAAAAACAAAAATCGCTATACAAATAACAACAGAAAGCTGGAGATGTTTACAGGTACACTCCCTATACAATGCTATATTGTGTGTGTGTCTGTGTGCAGATTTCCAGAGAGCTTGGAATAGCATTTTCCCTCCATCTGTGTGTTCCCTATCATTCCTCAAGATCATCAGATGAAGAGATTTTTCCTGTCGATACAACAACAACATTATCATAATTATTCCTTGGATTAAGATGAAACATTTGCTGCTTCACAACTTTGGCTGTGTAATTACAGTCAAGGACAGTAAGCTCCATATGCTGAAACAGCCTGATGGAATCTCGTGCCTTCTTTTCTGCTGCGCCCAACAAACTTGAGCGGCCTCTCTTACGAAAATTGCATTCACATGTAACCAATTTGCACTTGCTAATATGTTATATGGTAAGAGAAAAGTGGCCTACAGTACATTATGTTTAGCCCCCTGGAGTGGAACTATAATTATCAGCATCATTATAAGGGCTACCAACACAAGTCTTGTTTATAGTGCTTTTCCTTATCTTTACATGCTGATTCATTAGGACCATCACAGAGCAATATGTCAACATCAACATAACATCAGTTTGTAAAGATGATGAGAAATAAAAAGGTAGTTTCATCAGATGTAGAGAGTTGTGAGTTGAAGTTTGTATCTAGGCCGTACATGTATTTGATATATATTTTTCTGCTTGTAAATAAGTGTTTTGAAAACCTTTGTACTTTTATACCAAAAATCCACCTTAGCTCTACTGCTATCTAAAAACGTTTACTTCATAATTACTCAACATTTTGCAAAGTACTCTATAAAGGTCAAAGTCTCATTTACAACGTTAATCAAGGCCCAATGCACCTCAATTGAGAAAGTTATTATAAATGGGTGTAACTACTCCAAGTAGCTAAGTGCTTGTAAATCTATTATGGGATTATAATAAGGCAATTGAGCCAAAGGCAAATTAGAACAAACAATGGCGTCATTGTTTTTATAGTCATAATCTCAGACTGCAGTGTCCAATATATATTATGTATATAACATTATTATTCTGTTTTTGCACTGTTGCTAATATAGTGTAGTTTTAACCATACAATTTCAACGTATCATCCAAGTTTATGTTAAATGAGAAAAAAATATCAAATAATCCAACATGTGAATATGTGTTGCACTTACTGGGACACCCGGCCTGTCCAACTCCCAGAGCGGCCGTCATGTTGTCTGAGCAGCAGCCGTACACAGACAGGCTGCAGTGCTGGAGCTCTGCCAGCCCCGGAGCCGGCGTCGCTGATACGGCTGAGGAGCACAGAACAACATCAACATGTGAGCCATTATGTTGGAAGAGGCAGGAATTAGACAACACAATCTCTGGGCAACATGGAAGTTTTTTGCCAACAATGAGATTGGCTGGAGGGGCAGAGGTGGAGAGGCTGGCAGCCAAATACAAGATAACAATTCTATTTGCGACTTCCTCCACAATGGCTCAAATTCAGGGAAAATGATGCTATTAGCTCCAATGGAAACAAACAATAAGCTTGCTGCTGAATGTGCAGCTGACATTTACCACCTACAAGCAGCCATGCTCCTTTCATTTGTTCTTGTCTAATACTATGGAACTGCCCGGCCACCCTACAAAAATAAAGATATTAGTAAAGCTAACTGCATATGAGGCTTGTTTTGAAAGTCCCAGCTGTATAGAAAAATACACTTACCAACAATGTGATTTAAAAACTTTTCAATTTTTGGTCAAGTACAGCTGTGATACTGTTTTCAAAATGAATTGACGCTGAAAGTTTCCACATTGAGGTTTTACACTACACTACTTCTTTAAGTATGCCTAAAATTATAAAGGGTCTCCTTTTGTTCTAAGGCCGCCTGCTAAGTATGCTTTACCCTCTTCCATTTTTAATTTTGGCTTCATAATGACTCTAATTTGTGAATAATAAAGGTCAGGCTCCCATTTATGAATGCTAATCAAGATCATTCTCACCTCATACGAATTATGTTGAATTATTTGAATGGTTTTATAAAAGCTGTTAAAACCAACACTAGTGAGAAGCATTCACACACTAAAATGCAAACACTGAATATACTTTCTTTAACCTGTTCCAGCATTCCAGCATCCTCCCTTTGCTGTAAAAGTTGCAAGCTGAAGAAGTGAAAAATGTCTTCTCCAGACCTGGGACATGTCCAGAGATTTGAATGGAACAAGAGGAGTGGTGCGCAGAGGTAGGGTTGAATGGACAGGGGAGAAAAATAGTTGAAGTTGAGCCCGTAGTTTGTCAGGAAAGTAAAGTTGTACAGTCGGACGGCTTTCCTCTCTATTCCCTCCCGATCTCTTTTTCTTGTGTTGCTCATTTGGAGTTTGGAGGCTGGAGATCCGGGGGCCATAAATCACACTGTTACTGGTGTGGATATGAGCCGGGCCTAATGGTGATGACTGGGCTGGCTCCAGAGATGGGCTTTGGACACACTTCATTTAACTTGCCACTTTCTGCCGCGCTGTTGGCCTATCTGTTCTGAGCCTATTAGGACCAGCAGAACTTTTAATTTCATATGTTCGTCCCTACTACAAAGGTTTTTCCTCTTGAGTGGCCACTGTCCAGTGCGATGTGGCGATTCTGAACAAAATATGCGTTTTGGAGCTCCTCCGCTGTGCTCTCTCGGCTGTGATGATTGTAGCTTGTGCTGTGTGTCCCTTGGAGGCAGATGTGCACGTGTTTGCTTGTCTTCTAAACCAACTGCAACAGTCCCTGACCATGGCAGTTGAGCCAGTGGCCGTATAAGATGACTTTGACAGTTTATAAGAGGAAAACTACGTGTGTTTGAAGCACATGTACAGTGGAAGTAATACTGCTGTAACGCTACATGTGGCAGTAGCATTATGATTACTGATGTCACAGTGTGATGTTTTGGTTTTGACAATATATTTCTGCAACCTCACATTTATTACACTGAAATTCAAGTTTCTAGTTATATGTTCTAATTATTTTTGTCAATATTGCTAGATTTGCTTTTTTTAAATTTGTGCACTATGTAAAGTTAACTATCAATCTCCAAGGTGACAAGGAGACGGCACCACCAGGCCAAGTTACAGGTCAAATCTGTGGAGAGATAGATACGTTTAAAGCCATACCTTGGAACATTTGAAAAAAAGCGATAATATCTCCATGGAGACAAGCAGGTGACAGGCCCCTACCCAGAACTTTGACACAGTGCAACTTAATGAATACATGTGTAGATCACGACATTTTGTCTTCTTCAGCAGAGAATGTAAAATATTACAGAAAAGGACAAATGTTAAAGTTAAATATTCCTCAGCTGCAGTCCCCATCTGCCCAGTGGTTCAAACGACACAACTCTTTAGCCCTAAATGAATCTTAAGAGAAAAAGTGTATCTTGTTAAAACTGTTTCAAAGTCTTCCCTCATGCTACTTCTAACTTTGAGGTCAAATGAAGTTTCCCTTTCCAATCAGAAATCAAGTAGAAAAGTGAAATTCCCTAACAGCCTGGTCTAGGTTAACCAATAGGGGAGCAGTAGCCTCAGAGGACTCCTCAAAAAGCGATTGATTATCCATGGATGGTATGGAAGCGTGACAGCCGGTGCCCAAGGAGGAATCTTTGGGGAATAGTTGAAAACAGTAGCAGTGGCCCTTCTTCTCCACCTCATCCACGTACCCACTGGGAATCAAACTGGCTGGAATGACAGCCACAAATCCCTTAAGTGCATTTTACTCCGCTCCCGGCCCTGGGCGAGAAAAGCTCTTCATTTAACATGGTCAAGGAGAGGAAAGGGAAGGAGTGTAACCTTTGCTGCGTAGCCAGTGATATGACAACTATTAAAGCTGATAAATGTCATTCATTTATGTGCAAAGTGGACCTTTTATACTTAAGTGAGTGGGACAAAATGGTGTCCCAGAGGAGCCCGGAGCAGACCTATGAGCGCAGGTTTAATGCATTCAATTGTGGGATGAAGTGAGTCATCCTTCTCTGAGCCTGGGCCGGGCCGATACCTCGCCGAGATGAACGAGCATGCGGCTGGGAAGTGGCAAAGGCCGGTAGCGGATTTACATCATATTTAAGCTGCTGGTGCGTACAGTAGGAAGACAATAGCAATGTGGTCACAGTATGTTCCAGTCAATGGGTGGAATGAGGAATGGGATGGGGGTGAGGTGTGGGGATGGCGGGGGAGGGACTCACCGGCGCATGGGCCCTGGGTCTGGATCTGTAGGTGTTCCTGTTTCTCACACCGGGCCTTCTTCAGCTCGCACTCATTACTGTAGTTTTTACCATCAGAGCCGCATACCTAAAAACAACATGTCAGTTTGCCTTTATTCAGTATACTAATTATACATTTTAAAAGAGTAGCATTGAGATGAGGTCTGACAGCCAGATTGTAGGAAAGGATACACATTCATATTTCAAAATGAACAAATACTTTGAGATGCACTATTTGACTCCCACACAATTATGAAGATGTTTTCTAGATAGCACATAAACTGTATATAATATCAGGGCTCCAGACTAACAGTTTGACTTGGGTGCACCGGTGCGCCTAAAATTTTCATTTGGATGCACCAGAACATGATTTGGGTGCAACAAAACCCACCGCTTATTTAAGATATCGTAATATGTTATCTTTAAATTGCCTCAACAATAAGGCCTGAATAAATTACTTAATGGATACTTTTACTTGGATGTACAATTTATTCTCTATACTACACTGATTATACTTATTAAAATAATCTGACCAGAACTGAAGAAGTGGCTTGGTTGAGCAGCGAAACGTCTTCACTCCTATGAGTTTTTGTCCAGTTGACAGATTTAACTTTGGCTTTTACTATAGATCAGACCTGGACAACTGAGGGATTACACAGATATACTTATTAAAGACAAAAAAACTCATATTTCAATAATGCCTATAGTTTTAGATATTGAAAGTTGTTTATTTGACCAAATAACATTAACAATTTATATATATATAATAATATAATAACAATTTATCTTTTAAGTTAAAACTGAATTAGTTTAGTAGATAAAAAGCTATGAAATAAATATTGGCTTCAAAAATTAGTCAGAATGAGAGTTCTGTGCTTACAGTTCACTATAGTAAGTGCAGAGTGAGACCTCTTAGTTTCAACAGTTTTTGTCGTCTTTTGCCGTCTAGTTTTATTTTCTTTTTCACCTGAACATCAGCAACCTCAAATGATTTAAGTAACTAAACACAGTGTGGAGGATCTGCAGGTTTGATGCTGCTCTTTAAAGGTAAATACTGTGTCTCATTCACAAATAGATTAAAAAAAAGCCAAACTTATGAAAACTGTGGCGTATATTAAGCTCTGTGCACCAGAGCACGACCTGAGCGCATTGGCTTTAGCTGCTCAGACCAGTGTTATAGGTCTGGTCAGAGGTGAAGGGAGAGCGAGTGAATCAACACTTTTTTCTTTTAGTTATCAATTCAAACCATTATTTAAGTGTGTTATATATAAGCTCACAATGGTCTTTAAGCAGTAAATGTTCAGTTTAACTTAATAAAAAAAAAAAAAAAAAAGATTTCTTCACACAAGTTTAGTTGCTGCCAAGCTAAAATATTTGCATTTCTGTATTTAGTGATTTGATAAATTACAGTATATGTAATTAAACTTCGGAACTTGTATATTTCCACAGCATTCTAATTTGAGAACCTAACTATCCTTTCTCACTCATGGAGCCATTTGCTGATTCCATTAACTTAAGCCTCAACCAATGTACCTTCAAAACCTTTTTTTTTTATTAGTAAAAGCCTAAAATAGGCCACAGTCACTTTAATAAACACACTGAACAAGGCATGTATTGTAATTATGAATTAAAACCAAGAGGGGGGACAATTAACATTAAATAAGAAAAAAGTAGCAAACAAGAAGCAAGAGACGATATCCAATAGATTTCACTACTTACACACTCAAAGTGCTTGTGCTAAACCTTGTACAGATATGTGAATGACCTACCGGACTGTGAGGGACACTTCCGCAGGTGAAGTCGCACACACAGCGATCCTCCTCCGCGTCCTCGTCCCAGGAACCTCCAAACACGCGGCACTTGTCCTGCTCACAGCTCTCCACTCCGGATCCAGAGCCTCCAGAACCACAGTCTGCAACACAAGCCACAAGTGCACAAAGAGCCATTTATCAAACCATAGCAACACCCAAGAGAGATAACCCCAGGTCAGACCAAAAACTATGTCCTACTTCCAGTTCTGTTATGACAGAGATCATTGAGATCACATCATTGAGATTTGGCTCACGCTGGTGTCTGGAACTACGGGCGCTGCTGCTGGAACAAGATAATAAGGATGAACGATTTGGGAAAAATATCTCATTTGCGATTTTTCTGACAAGCATTGCGATTTTAATATTCTGTTCAAAGTTCACATTTTAAACGCTTCCAGGAGAATCGACAAAAAGAGTGAAATATGAACTGACAAACTAATACAAGAATCACATTTCAGAACTACGGGGTTGGTTTTATGCAGAATGAGACAGGACATTTTGTTGTTTGTGAAGGAAATTATGGCACTTCAAAAATGGTAGAATTTGCAATTTTGATTCGATACTGATTAATCTTGCCAGCCCTCCAAAATAATGACCGACTGTAGTGAGGCTGAAGCATCGACAAAATAAATTAGATTCAACGTCTAAGCACCATCACCAAGGCATCGTTTTCATTTCAATTAAATTTAGACACAAAAAAGTGAGGTAATTATTAACTGCAGCATCCAAGTGTGCAGAGTATATTGGTGGTGAGGGCTGCTTTATGGGTCCATGCCTCCAAAGAATACAAGTAATTGCAAAGTGTTGTGTAAAATCTAATTATCTCCGATGACTTTAAAGGCACTTTTCCCAGACACTTTATCTACGACCCTTAATGGCATTTTATC